>VZSF01007160.1:385613-428429 GCA_013398295.1 Chionis minor
TTTTTCTTTTTTCTTTTTTCTTTTTTCTTTTTTTTTCTTTTTTCTGTCTTTTCTTCTTTTTTCTTTTTCTTTTTCTTTTTCTTCTTCTTTTCCCTTCCCTTTCTGAAAGGTTTGGTTTGGAATGTTTTATTATAATCACTGTATGCCTACAACTTACTTCAGTATTGCTGATTTGTTTTACTGTAGGGAATGTCATCAGGCAAATCACATTATTTTAATGCTTGCCAATGGTCAGTTCTGATAGAGTTTCCATCTTCTTGGTTAGAAGATAAAGTCCTCTTTTGCCCTTCAAAATGCTTTATCAGGACAGATTTGAAGGAAAAGACAGACATGCTTCCCTAAAGAAGTGTTTGATGAAAGTTTTTAGCATGCTTAATGCCTCCATTGTATGTGGTCCTCTTTATTGTTCCTGTACAGGTACACAAACACACACAGATTTTCAGTCTGTTCGTCTATTTTTAATTTACTTCTGTTAAAATTAATATGGCTAGCAAATTCTGGGAACCAGATTACTTATTTAAAACAAACAAACAAACAGAAACAACCAAAAATCCCAAATCAAAAACATCACAAGCATAACATTTCTCTCTTTTACATACCTGAAAAAAACCCCTAAGACTGAAGTTTCACTGTTATTTTAAACTGGCATAGGGCTGCTGCATTTTGCAAAAACTGACAGCTGTATGAGCTGGTTTAGTGACCTACACTGGCAGAATACCATTCTTTTTATCTTTTTCTCCTGGAGTTCCAGGCTAGGAATCAAAGAACATTATGGTAGCAAGACAACCACAAGACAAAAAAAATATTAATAAATCCATAGGATTTTTTCAAAATTAACTGTTTGGAGTTTATCAGCCTTCCTTACATTTTAAAGTTAAGCACTTACTGTAATTAGGTGTGCAGGTCCTGCAGGAGAGAGAGAAAAGGAGAAACTACTTAGAAAGTAGAGTTACTGAAGAAAATTGGTCCTGTTTTACCTCAAACCAGGACACTAGGGCTGCTTTCTGTGTCCTAACATCCTTCTCTTTTCACACTTCCAAATTGAATAGGTGGTATGTTTGGAAGAGGCATCTTAGAAAAACTTTCCTTAAATCTCAGGCAAGACTAAAAAACGACATTGAGCACAGTGACTGGTACTGAGCCTGACTGGAACGCTCCTTTCAATTAATTTGTACATTGGGCAGTCAGTGATAAATGAAGAATACAATTTTAGATATTTTATTCCAGGAGAAAATGCAGGTTGATTTTTTTTTTTGTTTCCATTATTTCTCTTAAATATTGCACATTTTTCTACAATCAGAATCGTATATTGACTTATTTGAAGAAATACAAGACAAAGAGCATCCTAGACTACACTAATACAGTTAGTGTGATCTTGCTTTGCTTCTACTCTTGCAGTAACTCCATTGTGTCTGACACTAACTGGTAAACAGAAGGTCTATACTTTCTACACATCTATGTTTAAATATATTTATGTAAAACCAACAAAGTCACAGATATGAACAATGCGGGAACCTTTCAAAAAGCAGGCAGTTCCAAAAATGAAGGGAATAGCAGGTAAATTATGTATTAATTTAGTCCCCAAAATTGTTAATGATACACTTGGTTAACATAACTGAAACCAAAATCTGCATATCTGAAAATACTGAACAGTTCAGAAGTTAAAAATTTGTGTTGATGAAAATATATTCCTGGTTTTCCTCTGTAAAGTACTAAACCCAACAGTCAACACTGGCTTTCAGTTTAATTGTTGAGATTTCAGACTCTGCAGTTATTTCTTGTTTATATTGTGTGAGACACTGAGGATATCTGAGCTACCCTTGTCTACTACCTGTTGTAAAGTACTGCTCCTGGAGAAAAATTTCCATCTTACTGTCCAGCACTCTATCTACACAGAAAATGTGCACATATCTTTATATATATATTATACATTCATACGTAGTTCTAAATAATAATAAATATAATGAACACTGTGCAATTTTTGCAATCTGAACTTCATTATTAAAAGTATAAACATTGTTTCCTGCCTATAGTTTTCAAAAATCTAAAGTGCCACAAAAAATAATAATAATAAAAAAATAATTTCTAAGCAATCATTTGGTTTTATTGTTGAGACACCCTATTTCTCTTAAAACTACTTATTACGTTGAGGTTATATAAATAACGTAAATATATGCATTTTTTTACCTTGGACATGAGACATATAAACAGATCTGTATCTATCAGAATAAATAGGAAACCATGTACCAAAACAAGACACTTTTTTTTCCTGCTTGCCTGCACTTAATCCGTAATCCTTCATATAATTTGGACTGTAATATTCATCACTTATACATGCATAAAAGTGCTGAGCTTCAGTTCTTCTGTAACTAAAACAAATTAATACATTTGTCTTCATTAGTAGAACATAATGCACAAAAAATAAGTGTAAATTATTTATTTTTATGCAGGTCAAACAATGTATTGAAGCTAATTTGAGAATTTCAGCTGCTTGAGCAGTTAATTTATTGTTGCTGAAATGTAAGAATGTGTAACATATTTGATGAAAGAACTGTTTTTTATAGCTGCCTCAGAAGGATAAGCATATTGAAGCACTCTCTGAGAGGCATGCTAAGAGACTGAGCCTTATATCAGTAAAGAATTGCCAAAACACTTAGTGTTTGGTAGCTGTAAGACTTTGCCTTATAGAATTGATTTCTAGTAGGAATTTACTCAACAGATGTAATGGAAGCAAAGACATTATTAAAACTTCAATGTTGATCTTATAGTGCCTAGGACCGTATGTACATATTGCATTGTCAAAGACTCATCTACAAATGTAAAATGTCTCTGTCCTGATATGTCGCCCCTAATTAGAACCAAACTAGTGCGTTGGCATTCTTGATCTGCAAAAGCTGCAGCATCAGCTATTTATTTTGTCTGTCTTGCATTTCCTGATTAAGTATTCCTTTTTCATTGCTAATTAGAAACGGGATCTCATTTCCCAGTGACCCAGTCTCACTGAATAAGTATCACTCTTCACCCAGGAGTGTGTCCTGTAGTTTACCTACAATGCTTTAAGGTTCTTCTGAGGGACATATAATAACTGAAAGCAAACTGACCACAGCCTTTCTGAACGTTACATGACAGGCTGACAGAGCTGGGACTGTTCAGCCTGAAGAACAGAAGGCAGCTCAGGGGGGATCTGGGCAATATGTGCATTTGAACCAGTATAAACAGCATTAAAAAATATTTTTTTTCAATTATCAGGTGTACTTATTGTTTATTTCAAAATGTAAATCAATGAATTTAGATCATTGAAAGTTGTTCAGAAATAGAATAGAACTACAACTTTTAATGCTAGCTTTTTCATGGGTATAAAATTTTAAATGTTTAATTTAACAGCAGCTGTATGCAATGTTGGTCAACCCACATTGATACTTACCTCTGAGATTAACATTTTTAAGTCAAGCTAATATGATATAGTAAATACAGTTACTGCAGTAGGAACACATTGGTCTTAATTGTAAGATTACCATTTTCAAGACATGATAATAAGTTATAACAAATACAAATACTGCAACAGAAACACCGAAGGCCTGTAATCTATCCACTCCACAATTATTTGTGCAAAATTTTCCAAATCACCAACAGTAAGTGATACTGTTGAACTGAATGACTATTAACTGCATGCTTCTAATGCCATCCTGCTAAACTTACCTAATTGTAGCTAGGATTAGTCTGTGTTTTGTGGTTTCCATCTATAAATTCCTCAGTTAATTCATTTTTTAAGCACTTCAAATGGACTAGAACTGTATGTGTACAAATCTGGTTCCTAGAATATATAAATAATACATGAAGAATAGTCGGTACTGCCTATATTTAGACAAACAGACAGTGTGGAAATGAAATGCAAATCAGTTTAATTAGAAAGCAGCCTGTCAGATCAGAAGATGGCTTAAACTGGGACCAGAATTATTTCTCAGAATCTAGTGTTATTTTAGTTGTTGTTGTTAAATATTTATAGGCAGTGTAAAACTGAAAATATCCCCAAAATATTATAGTATGCACTTACACTTTCCTAGGCTCTTGTAGGCTAATCACTTTCCTTCTTTCACCTGACTGAAGAAATGTGTCAAATACAGGGTTTTGCAGAGTTACAGCATAATCAGGATGACCTAAAATGGTGTGACTTTGTCCTCTGCATGCACAAGAGAACCGAAAAAAGTTTGGTTTCCTTTCTTTCTGCTTCTCATATAGTCCTGTGTAAACACTGGTTCCTAGTACAGAACATCATTCTTTTCTAAGCACAGATGATAAAAGCACAAATTCTTGCAACTTAAATACTTTGAGGCCAACTTTTCCCACCTTTTATTTTGGAATAAAGGGAAAACCCATAGTATTTCCTAATTAATGATCCTTGCTATGTTTTGCTTCCATACTGGCACAGCAACCCTTTCCTAAAGGATGGTGAGGATTTTTTTTTAAAAGGTATCAAGTTAATAAAAATACATTTTATTACTCAGTCAAAGGAAACACTGTAAAAAATATAGTTAGTAAGCAGCATTATTATGACAGAAAGAAAAAAAGGAGAGATTCTTTGTAGAATTGCATTCATATCACATGAATGAGGGGATGCCATGTCTTTTCGTCTACTCTTTTTTTTCCCTGGGATTTCTTAATCATTTTAATGAAGAGTCTTTTGTTCCTGTTTTTGAAGGAAGGGAAGAAAAATAATGGCTTTGTTCTCTCCTTAAACATTACATAAATCTTAACATAGAAAACACTTCTAACTGATGTGATTTACTCTCTAACATTCAGAAAAGAAAACCTTTCTCCATTGGCATTATTCATTAATTAATGTAGATTTTAAAATACCCATTGAAAAGTCCTTATGCACCATATAAAGAAAAAGAAAGTAGATGACATGCAAAGATATCACATTACCTTTTGAACTGCACTTTGAAATACTGAAATATTAAAAAACTGCAAAATTATCATGTCATGTTAAAATACTAAATTATGAGAAAGAAATACATTAAAATACAAAAATTTACATCCTTGTAAGCCAAACACACTTAACCTTTTCTTTCTGGATGCGTTACTACCTGGTGCTGTTAATAAGTGAGTGCTCGGAGCGTATCATAAGTGCCTGACAATCTATCAAATAGAGACTTTTGTGGCTTGATCCTGAAGCATAAATTGTTGTTTCTTCTTTTGATAAAGTAACAGTATAACATATTTGTTACATATCAGATCTTGGATTAGCTTTAGGGTAAGAAGCTATGAAGCAACAGCAGGTAGATGTTTGAGACTGTGCGACTGAGTGCGATAGGACTTGTTGCGTCAAGTTGCCTGGTTTACAGGCAACACCAGCTGGATCAAATTTTGTGCATACATATTTATATGCGTGTGAGCATGTGGGTTTGTATTTATGTGACCAGTGGTGAGATGTAAATGGATTTTTGATAAATGTTATGGTTGTAGAGGATATAGTTTTTCCTGTGACATTGTATTACATTTTATTCTCATCAGGAATAGCTAACTTTCCTTAAAATATACCCCATGCAACATATGTTCCCTGTGGTTTCTTTAGGTTCTCCATATAGAGACAAGATCACTATAGCAATTCTTCAGCTGCAAGAGGAGGGCAAACTCCACATGATGAAAGAGAAATGGTGGAGAGGCAATGGCTGCCCAGAGGAGGAAAGTAAAGAGGCCAGCGCTTTGGGAGTTCAAAATATTGGAGGAATCTTCATTGTGCTGGCAGCAGGATTGGTGCTTTCTGTCTTTGTGGCAGTGGGGGAGTTTTTGTACAAATCAAAAAAAAATGCCCAGTTGGAAAAGGTAAATATTGTATTTTCCTATGTTGTTCTATATTTATGGTCTATTTAAATAATACCTTAAACATTTCTTAGCGAAATGTAGGCGACGCCTACTGATAGTTTATTATATCGTACAGTATTTGTATAACAAAGGATCACCACAAAGTACCCAAAGTTTTACATCTTTAATTTGTCTTCAATGTGTTTAATTGTAGCCAGATTGCAGGACAAGTGACTATTTCTCCTCTTATTCAAGCCTGAAAAAAGACAGCTTTTTACTCCTGGAAGTTCACTGCAGTTAATTTTATGGATGAAGAAGAAATCCGAAACTGTAATGGGAAACAAATTAATCTTCTACAGATAATTCTGATTTTCAAAAGACAAACTGTAGCTCAAAGTCAAAATCTTAAAATGTCTCTATAGAATGTTCTTTACAGAAGTTTATACTTGCAAAGTTGTCCTGGTAGCATCTGGAAAAGATTACATAAGCATGATTTTTTTTTAGTGGGTTTACTACTGATATGATGTCCCGTAATTTCAAACTGACTCAGTTTTGAAATTTCCAGCATTAATTTGTTCTGTACTTGCAATTTATACAACCACAATACTGTAATTGTGCCAACTCTAATAATTTGTGAAATTCTTAGTTAGAATTATCTGGTTTTGCAGATAAATAAATAAACAAACATAGATTCCCATATTTAAATCTAAACTCAAACTATATATTTTATTGCTATGACATATTCTGAATTTTAAAAATTGAGAAATTGTTGGATTTTACTAGGTCTGTTTCTTTCTTCTTCTCTATTTGAGGAGCTTGTGACCTATGGTAATTTCTATATTTCTATTTAGGAATTTAGTTTAATAAAATCAGTGGTAAATTCTACAGCTATATTCATATCACTATTTTTCCAGATGCTACTGGTGAATTTTTGTAACTTGAATTATTACTCAGACAATTTACAATTTGTTTTCACGTCTTTTGAGGCAACCTTTTGGTATGCATGTGTCCTGTTATAAATATATTGTTAAATAAGTGTGTGAGTTTTTTTGTTCTCTAATACACACAAAAGCAGTGTGAGGTCACAGGGTCCTAAAGACAGTTTGAATATGGGTATGGTTTATTAAATTGTTAAAGGACTGTTTAGATCCTTTTCTTTATGATACTACAGGCTGATTCCTTTCTGTTAACATACTATTAGAATGTTATGTTTCTGAAATGAATTTGTGAGGAAAAAGATAGCAGTAATTTAAATAACTCATGTGAGTCTCAATCATTTTTATCCACTCCTAAGGTGGATATGGATTTCACACGGACATCAGCATAATTTGGTTTAGATTTTCTGAGTTTTTAACAAAAGCTTGCTTAGAAAAATAGGATTGTTTTGATAATAATCTTGTAACATGAGCTCAGTATTTTGCAGGGCGTGAAGGCATCTTATGTGACAATAACAGTATGTTGGAAGTTGTGTGAGGAAGCAAACAGAAACATCTTAATTAAGGACCTGTTTCTCTAAGCTCTATGGTTTTGTGGTTTTTCTTTTTGTTTGTTTTGGTTTGGGTTTTTTTAATTTTGATTTATTTATTTGTTTCTTTCTTATTCGTGTTTGTTACTTATAGAGATAGCAATGACTGAAAGTATCTGACCTTTTAACAGTACTTGCACCAGGAAGGTCTCATCATATCATCAAGTACCAAGATACTTCTAAAAGTTAGGAGTAAATATGAGGCCGTTGAGAGAGTCAGACCTCTGTCTTCTCTTTCCTCCTTGCTACCAATCTTTTCCCTTCCCTCCTCTCCCCGCTATACCCACATACCCTGATGTCAGGAGACCAGTAAAAAGAACTTTACTTATGGAATTAAATCAGCAGGAAAATGATGCCAGCATCCCTATGTGTGGCCAACCCTTGCATCCTCTCATCCACTCTTCTTCCAGCACCCATAGACCTTCAGTAAACATCTTTTTCCATCCTCTCCAAATGTAGCAGATCCCCTTTGCCTAGGAGAGGGTGTAGCAGCAACCAAAGGGAAGATAAGCAGTACTGTCATCTGTCCCCAGACTCTACAAGTCCTCTGCTGGGATAAGTAAACCATGCATGTAATGCTGCCTTGGCTATCCCACAGGGAAAGAGCAAGCACCTATTTTTCTAAACATTTATACTTTCATTCCTTTAGAATCAGAATATCAGCATCTGTATAATGCTTGTCAATGTTTGGATACAGGGAAGATCAAAGGCCGTATTAACAAAGAAGGAAACAAAAGAAATCAGGTAGCTTTAGCTGCTGAATATGTGGAGTATCCTGGGATACAAGTTGGCATATTAATATGTGAGCCTGCTGTTTAACGTATACAAAATATGTAGTTGCACTTCTAGCAGGGAGCCAATGCAGATTAAAGTGTATAATCTAGATATGTTTTTTTAACATTTTCGATGTTACCTTACTTGAGTGCATATGTAAACAGAGACATTGGCTGGTGTGAACCCAGCTGGAGGAGTGAAATCTTGAAAGGAACTGAGCTCAGAAAATAAGACAAAATTGTGTTATTTGCTAAAAAACTATTGCATCTTGTAACCAAAGTGGTTCTTTGGTTACATATCTCCATATGTATCCATAATATCCATACTCTTGATATACTCAAAAATCCAAAGGAAACACTTGACACTAGCTGTAGTTTTTCTGGGAAACAGGTGTCAATAAACAGAATAACGCATATGAATTCATGCCACTGCAACACTTCCCAGACACAGAGAAGTTCCTCTTTTATTGACACCTTTCAAAAACAAAGATAAGCCTGGATGTTATCACAGTTAGTTTGTCAGTCACTGACACACACTATGGATAGTTTATTAGAAAAATTAGTGTTCTAATTGACTAAGTATTTTCTAGAAGATCCAGATTTGATGGATGTGAAAAGAACAATATATGGATTCAATTCTGCTGTCATTTATTGCCATTCAAAACTCATTGAGCCATAAGCAGGTCAGAACTAGGTCTGCTTGTGAAAAAACAGCAAATATACATTTTATTAATTTTGAACTATTAAGTACTTCAAAAAATATGAAACAAGGCAGATGTCAGTGTACCTTAACAGTTTATTTTACTAGGGTCATAGACTTCCTATGATACAAAATACTAGATTAAATCTAGAGCGTACTGAAACAATAACACCAACAAAATATTTCTGGAGTTACGTGATCAAATCATAACCTAAACAACGGTTAAATTAGCCTCTCTAAAATATTTATTTATAATTGATTATAACATCAATAAAACAGTAACTAAATTGATACTGGTTTATATTTTGCATACATTTCCCAAGGAAGACAAAAACTGAACTTTCCATGGTAAATAATTCACCACTCAGCTACACAATTGATTGGAGAAAGATCAGTCTAGGTAGTTTATCTCACAAGGTAGAATGAATGAGTAATTAGCAAGACTGGACCCAAAGCAGACAGCAGAAGCAATGTGTTATTTACAGCTGCAGTTTCTATTGAACAAGAAATTCTGAATGCTGACCTGTGACCTATGTGTAAGACTTTGTGTCTTTGAAGATGGCACAGACTTAAAAAAAAAGTTGATTCTTGCCCAAAATAGTTTACAAAAATTTCAAACACCTGCAAAATGCACAAAGCATATTTTGGGTTTGATAATGTAAGGATAACAGGAGTAGAAATTTCCAGTCATAGGTGGCTCAAAAATTCATGCAGATTTACTGAGCTGTGGAGACTTTAGGTTATGGTAGTATTTGATCTTAAACTTACTAAAAATTAAGTGTGGTCTTGCTATAATGGCAAATAATTCTGGATTTACTGTCTACTTCAAGCACATATTTGAGTAATGTGATAACCCAGTGTGCGTTTTGAACTAAATAACTCTTCTAGTCTTACCTAGTACATAGTCTCATTGATTTTTTTTCATAGGGAGTATTGTGAATGACAAAGCATTGTCCTGTCTATGGCAGAATTTTGACATTCCAGTTGACACATCGGGAAAGGGTAGGAGGAGAAGGCAGGCCAGATGCTGTCCTGACTGCATTCCTGCGAGTTACCACAAGATGGTGCCTTCTAATTTCTCAGAGGAAAATTTAATTTTTACTTTTTTATGGAATTTATGTCACAATGCTCACCTATTTTTTAATTACAGCCTTTCTAAAAAATGCTAAAGGCTTGTATTATTTCCTATTGTTTATAACACAAACATCTAATTATGTCATCTGCTTGGAAACATGTTACGAAGCAGACCTTTTTTATCTAGCCAATCTTGACAATAAATGCTCAGTCATTTGCATTTTATAATTGCTTTTGCTGGTGAATGACCTGCTCTCTGATTTTAACAGGCACTCAGAGGGCAGTGAATAATGTTAGAAACAGAAGCCATTTAAAACAATTACTATGTCATTTTTTTTTTAATCGATGTGCTTCAGTGTGTTATGGGTTTATGTCCATTTCATACATTTAGTTTTGTATAGCTCATATGATTATCATAAAGGCCAGGGAAAACATTGACCTTAAAGACCATTAATATTTAGCATAATATATTGATGATTCTCAGTTTGAAAATTTATTGACCTTTCCTTTGGTTTTGTTTTTAGTTTTCTTTTTTTTTTTTTTTAAGTCTTCTCTGAGATTATTTCCATTTTGATAGCAACTTCACACAGTAATTAGATATTACCATAAATGTCAGCTGTGTGCTAGAAGCTACCTGTGCACTGCTGAAAACTTTAGGATGAATATCACAGTATTGCTGAAGGCAGTGTCAAGAATATATAGAATATTGTTTGTTGTCACCTTTACAAATGGTTGTCCTTATGCTGGTTATGGTTTCTTTAGAGAAGGTGACATTGGCTTGAGAAGCTATCTTGAAAACTCGTTTTATTAATGTAGTGAACGCATTCCCTTCCTGAGAGACAAGGAGGGGCCAAGGGCTGCTAGGTTGAAAAGCTGTTGTGCTGTAACCATATACAATTGACACCACATCCTGCTTGTACTTCTCTCAAATACAGTTTAACTGCTCTTGATTTGTTTACATGAAGTAAATGTTTTATTTGCCAAGGTCCTTCTACAATCTGTTTGTACCAGGAAAAATTTAATTCATTATATCTTAGAATCCTTTTTAGAATTGAGGTGAGCAAAGTGCATATTTGTAACTTCCCCTAAATGGAATGGTCTTATAGAAAGACTCTAATCAGTACTGAAATACCATGAATGATTATTTATCAGCAAAATATGTAGAAAGTCAGCATTTCCATATTTGTTTGAATTGTTACATTAATAGCAGTGCAAAACAAAATTACCGCAATAATTTCATATGAAAAATAAAATAAAATAAATTTTAGGATCCCTTCTTACTTTACCAGAATATTTTATGGTTTGGGGTTTTTTTCCAAATTTTACTAAATTAGTTTTTATTAAAGACTTTTTCATTACCTTCTCAAAAACTGTAGCTGTCTCAGTGTTATTCAAGTTCAGAGAATATTGCTAATAATTTAATATCAAATGTCTTTGATATTTGGGACAGTAATTTATAATAGTTTTGGAACAACCTCAAAGTAAATCCCAGCCTAGTGATTTTTTTTTTCCTTTCCAGAGGGAGGTAAGCTCAAAAGATTTTAAAGTTGAAAAGCCTGTTCCTCAGGCTACAATAAACAAAAGAATGGGCATTCTTGGTAAATCAACGTAAAAGCTTTGGGATTTATATGCCAAGTAACTTTTATAAAACATACAGTCAGTGATATAGTCTGTATTGTCATGTCACATTTTGTAATGGGGTAACCTCAGACTTTTTCATGTTGGCTGGCAAAAGCAGCAGCAGCTGTGACAGCTCATGAAATGAAATATTTTTCCAACTTTAGCACATTGCATTCTGCAGATATGCAGTTGGAAAACTGTGAACTTTTACCATCCTGTACTCCCTTGAGCCATGTATGCGGATGTATAGAATTGTATGGCTAATTTGTGTGTGTGTACTTGATTTCAACTTGATTACTTCAAGTTGAAATTATTTTATTAATAATAATTAAGTGCCCTCTTGGAAACCACCTAAGTGTATATAAAAGCATATTTTGTAATAGAAGGAACTGTTACAAAAATGACCAAAAGAAAACAAAAACCCCCAAAACCAAAATCAAACCCACAAAACCTCATACCTTTCACAGAAAAAAAGATATAAAAAGAAAACAAAAGAAGAAAAAATAATTTGAATGACTGTGGCATTTTAAAAATCATTTGCAAACAATAAAACATTAAAAACAAGATCTCCATTCCGATTTTTGATTGCAGCTCAGCCAATATCTGTTTAGTAATGGAGGTATTTTTAATTCTTAATTTATGTCATTCAAGGAACAAAGAACAGAAAAATTAAAAATGTATGTACAGCTGACCATTGCACAAGTGCAAATGTAGGAATATGATTTGAGGAGGTTCACTATTTCTCCATAGTTATTAACTCAAAGTCTGGGGCTCAAATTACAGGTCTGAGTTATGTTTGACAAGAATATCTATACAAGAAGTTGTATAGAAAATTTTCGGAAACTGCTACATGCCATTTTTTTTATAGCAAGTATAGGTTAGTTTCTGTCATGAGTAGAAAGAAAAATCATTCATATTATATAATTATTGGCTCCTCTGGAAAAAAATATTTTCTTCGTTCTCAAGGAAAAAAATGTCAGATTACAACAAATTCCCGTCTTTCTTATAATTTTTCACAGTCTTCCCCTAAATAGTACTTTAGCATGTCATGTATACAAATATATTAATATATAATATTAATCTTTGTGTTTTGAACTAATCAGCTATAATCAGCTATAGCTAAGTGTAGTACTAACTAGAGTTTAGTTCATCTGATTTAGATTACTTTGACTTTTGTATAAGCCACAAAGAAGCAACAAGCATTTCCAGCTGCCTTTTAGATTGAGAAAATATCCTAGACTGCCAAATGAAACCATGTAATTATAGAGAAACGGATGCTAACCATTTTGATATTATGTAGTGCAGTATGACTATAATAGTTAGTGTTTTCAAAACAGTGGAAACTGTTGGCGTTAAATTAATACTAATAGTCTCTCTCTGTTCAATATGATTTGAGGCCATACCAAATTTTATATTGTTTATACTATCACCCTGAACTATAAAACAAATATAATTTTTTACAGTGAATAATGTACAGTGGACTTTAGCTCAACAAACTTTAAAAAAAGCTGCTTAGATACAGCTAAATTCAGGTAAGAAAGGTTGCATTTATTTTCTAAAATGACTCTCTAAGATGGACTATTTATTTTCAAATTAAACTGTTTGGTGTTATACACAGTATTTTAATCCAGAGAGATTCATACTCCAAGAGACCCAAACATATCATCATCACTTCCTTTCACCATGCCTGAAGATCAACTAACTTGACCTTCCTTGGACGAACAGAGAATGAACTTAGGTCTAGGATCAAAAATGGTTTAAGAGGTGAATGTACTTTCACATCCATAGGCTGAGAGAACAAGATCTCAGGTGACTGATGTCAGTAGCTGAAAGACAGAGAAATAGCCTTCACAGCTGTGATCACAACATATAGAACCATTGAAATATTGCACTGGCTATCATTCTAGATGAGATAGTCAGTACCATATATTCTGTTATTTATTTGCTCAGTGGCCTCTACGTGGCTGAAGTACTATGACTTGCTATCAACACTCATTAAACACCTGACACTCATTTGTAGCCATTGTCCAGGGACATTGGACTGCAGTAATATGTTATGGAAGAAGACTTGGACTGATGTGGCAAGCTTCACAGCAGTAGAAATTATTGCCACTGACTGAAATACAAGTAACAACTAGTCGTTATCATCACTGATCCAATTTGAAAACCCAGAACCAGACTTAGGAACCTGGAAAAATCTGAGACTGTAAGTCTCTTTCACAAGAGGTGGAACTAAATAATAAGGGCAGATAATATCTTCTGAATGCTCCCCTTTAATTGTCCAACATAGCATCTATCTCCCTGGGATTAAGCTGCCATCATACCCCTATTTCAGCCAGGTACTGGAAGTGCAAAATGACTGCACCGTCCTGGTCTGACAGAGAGTAGGACTGTGTATCACCTGCGTGCTGATGACACCGCAGCCCAAATTATTTCATTATCTCCTCAGTGGCCTCATATACATGTTGAAAGGAGAGATGACAGGATGAAACCTTTTGGAATCCTGCATGAGAGAGAGCCCTCGGGGCTGATGAGCAATTGCCCTATGCCATCCTCTGGGATTTCTCTGAGAGGAAAGAGTGGAACCACACAAGTGCAATCCCACCTGCCCCAGCCTAGGTCCACAGGTGAGTCAGAAAAACATCATGGTCAGACCTGTGGCCAGAAAGGCTGCTGACAGAGCTAAACAAAACTACCTTTGAAAAAGCTTTCTGCACTGATAGGAGTTCCCCATCAGTCACAGGAACTAGCACAGCTGTCAGGCTGCACTCAGACTGGAAACCAGGTTAGATAGTTTCAAAAGACTTTAAATGGACTCAGAGTTGGTTTACCAGAAGTCTCTGTCATCCACCAGAGTGCATTTTGTTTTGTCAGGAAATAAATTTTAGAGTTTAAGAGTGGCTGAATTGGGGTTTTTTGGACACCAGTGGATAATTTATGCAAGGCAAGCTGGAATCTTATTGTCCCCTTAAGAGACACTAACCATCTATGCTAGAAGTGGCCTATAATAATGTCCTGTATGTCATCTAAGTTCATCCCAAACCTCTAAAACTCAGTGAGCACTTCAGCTTGCAGAAGATTATTTCAGTGTTCTTTTGTTACAGGCATGGTTAGTCCCATCAGATTCTTATTGATCCTCTCCATAAAACAGCTAGAAAAGTCTTTGAAACAATCAGCATTCAACTCAGTTACAGGGTGAAGCACCTCATGCTTCACCAAGCTTTCTAGAGCAACTCTACTGGTCTTGACTTTGTAGATACTATGGTGGAAGCAGAGGTTAATTTATGGAAATAAAATTTTTATTGTCTTTATTTGAGTAGAGGATGCAATCTCCCATTCCTTTTTCACCTGAAAATAAGTTCCTAAAATGGCTGCTTATTCTAATTCTACCAAAAAAAAGCAGTAATTGCTAAATCTGAAATTGAGAATATATTGATATGTTTGGCTAATTGACATGAACATAGTCTGGAGTGTACTTGTGCACTATTCTTGCTATGGATTGAAGATAGCATCGGAAGAGTCTGTGGCAAAATATTTCTTACATAAACATGTTATATATAGCTACATATATATGTGTATATATATGTGTACAACCTGTGATCAACAATCATGTCTAAGACTAGGTATATAATGAAGCAACCTAAAAATCTAATAATTACAAGTACACTTTAATATTCTTTTGAAATTCAGCTTCAATGAAATATGATTTCATTTTTTCTGAGGTTATTTTCATTCCATTAATTGTTCATCTCTTTGCGATCCTAAGTCAACGTTTTGCTAGCATCCATGTTTCTGTCTAGGGGGTTTAAGACTGACAGGATTTCCATATACACCTCCTGGAGGACTGGCATATGGAAGAAGAAACTGATTAGGAGAGAGGGTTGGAGTAGGACTATACATTCATTCTTAGCTACCTTCAAGAATGTGAAAAACAGTTTGATTGATATATCGCACTAGAAGCTAGAACACTGATCCATGACATAACAAGACAATGCAAGACTACTGCTGTTACTGCTTTAAGAAAATTAAATAAAGCTTCAAGTAATATCTGACACACGAGGCTGGAAGTAATGAACTTCTGAGTAAATCTTTTAGTTTTTTATTGAATGTTGACATTCAACTTCATATTAACTGCATCAAAGAGGAAAAAAATAAGAAAAAGCAAGCAATTGGAGATTTTTATATTTAAAACACATTTAATATTATTCACTTGAATCAGAATGTTGAGTGGTGCAGGAGTGTCATTCCTGTCTTCCTGTTGCTCTTTTCAGGTTGTTAAAAGAAAAATTTATGTTGATAGTCTCATAATTCTGTGTTTAAGAAATGCTAGTATGATTTCTAATTACCATTCCAAATTTGTATATAGCAATATAATGAAAAATTTGAATATTGCCTAGCTTTCATATTAATACACACATCCAAAGATATACTTTTCCCTCAGGCAGTAAAGCCAGGCACAAGCTATCTAAATAGATTGTAAACAGTGGTAACATTTTGGAAAATTATTATCTTGATTCTACATGACTTGTGAGCTGTCAGCTGTGGCAAAGAATGAAGGAGGTATCAGTTACTTCTTTAGTCTTAAGGAGATGAGCTTTTTCAAAACTGGTTTGTGTTAAAAGGCTAAGAACTACACTTCTGATTATTATTTTTTTTGCACACTTGAACTCTCCACTTAGAATTGGAGCTCTTTCTAATGTTTTATAGTGATAGTTTTGCTGCAACAAAACAGTTACACAATTTAGAGAAGCGTATGCTTTCCTTCAACTCTTCTACTACTCGATTATACCTCAGATGGCTTGGAGGCAGCATTTACTTTCTGGTAACATTTAAGAAGATAACTTAGGATTTTGTAAGAGTTGGTAAAAAATCAATAATAACTGATTCTTGTAACATGCTGGCAGTGTGGAAGGTAAGTTGGGGACAAAAGGTTATTTTCTTTGAATTAAACATAAAGTCTTGTAATATATATTAAAAGTGCTCAATTTCATGATGGACAACAGTTTTGAAATATAGCCCAGAAGTTCTGTAAATATTTCACTGTTTTTCCCTAACAATCTGAATGGTCAATTGAATTCAGAATTGAGACATTAGATTATATTTTCTAAAGTCATATCTGAAAATGTCATTTATCTGTCACAAAAAAAATATTCTAGAGCTGCTTATTTTTTTCATGTTTTATTTTTCCAAAAGTTGTATCCTAGCAGTAAAAGAACACAATGTTTAACTGCCCAGAAAGTTGGAGACTGTACACAGATTGGAATTAAAAGGAGACAAAAATTTATATTAAAAAAAAAGTCAAACATAAAGTAATCCTTTGTAAAATTTTTTTGAACATGATTTTGCAATATGTGGGAAAACTTTTCCTCATGTTTCTCAGACAGAACCCAAAGAATAACAGGATCCTGGTCATCCTTTTACATATCTATGAATTCGTCTTTTTTAGAATACATGACTATTTCAGTGAGTGACATTTGGGAAAAAAAAAAAATTCTCTCATTTAGTGCTCAGTTGCCAAAACAATGGTACTATCTGGGAGTTAATAGTTTGCTGTTTTCTGACATTTCATATTTTAAAATACATTGCATACATAAAAAACTTAGGAAATTAATTAAATCATATTTTAATACAATATATGCAAATAAGCTCTCATGAACTTAATTTATAAAAAATAGTTTGAAAACACAGAACAGAAAAATTTTCTAGATAAAATAATTATCTCAAAATTGTGTTAACTGCCTTTTTAAGACTTTCAGTCCTGCCAACATTTCTCATTTAATGAGTATTCATATCCAGTTAAATATCAGCTAAAACGTGTTGGCAAATTTCTTGAGATATCATCTTCAGGATATTTCAGAATGTTGGCATTAAGTGAATGTATCTTCTTACCTCTTGGCTATTGATTGTAATCATGTTCCTAATGATATTACCTAAAAGTTTATACCCTTTGGTAAGTGTCTGCAGATCTTTGCAAAAGGTTTTGGTGGATTGATGCGTCTTGAAATGGATTTACTCTGTTTTGGAGGCCTTGTTAGATGTCTTGGGGAAAAAAAAAAAAAAAAAAGACAAGGACACGGCTTTTACTGCAATGGATTCCCTGTAAAACCCCTGAGTTATGATTTAGGTTCCCCACTTAGTGAAAATGCCAAGATCTTCCAGCCTTAGCAATTCAGCCTGTACCCATTAGGAAATACTAAATTAAGTCCTGCCCTTTTGAAAGATTTAAGGGCTAATTTCAGATTCATAATCATAACCACAGTTCTGATGTTAAGCAACAGCACTTTCTTAAAAAAAAAAAAAATAGAGAAAGCTTGAGAGAATTAAATATTTTCTTTCAAAGCATAGCTAGATAAGGAGGTACAGTTTCCTGCTTTCTATACAATGCTAAACAAAGATACCTTATGCAAGAAGAAATGACATATTACAGTTCAGACCGTTCAATTAGAAAATTTATTTACCTTGTTCACGCAATGTAAGCTGTAAATCCTGTCTTGGATGTCAATCTAGTGCACTGGAACATTTTTAAAAGGGATTGCTACTGAGTGTCCATTGCAGAAGTCACTCTAGGTCACTGGACAGAAATGACAAATTTTGTCTTGAAATTTGGCATCTGGAGGACTCGTGCTTGACTCTGCACTGGAGAGATATACCTCTCTCTCCTTTGGATTCACAGCTTAAACTTTTCTTTCTTGTAGGTGGCTAAACCCTTTCTATCATAAGTTGAGTAAGTGTAATTCCTTTGTTTCAAACTCAGCAGGAGAAAGCAATGTTTGGAAGGAAGAGTATCACAGCCAGAGTAAGATTACCCTTTCCTTCCCACCTGCCTATTCCCTCTTTCATGCAAAAGATTAGAGAAGAGGGCATTTGTTCAGGATTTGGGGAGTTCAGGTTCAGTTCTAACCCATGACCGAGACAACTTATGTTTGCACTCTTTTGCACTAAACAGAATTTTACATAAAAATATTGAAGTCATCACTGAAACAGGAACTACCACACCAGCCTTTTCTCTGCCACTGTGTGCTCTAATATCTAATCTACAGAAGACCCCACATTCTCCCTCCCTCCTTTCTACTACACTGCCTCTGTTAACTACTTCCACGCAAGGTGGAACAAGATAAGTAGGTGGAAACTGCAAGAGTTTCTACCTTACAATGGTCTAATGCTTGTCAGTTACAGCCCTTTGCTGAGACACTGAAGTTTAAATCTCCTCTGGTGGAAGACACCATTGAATTGACACTCTCAAATGTGTCTCACATTCAGCTCTAATGCTCCAGCTGATGAATGGCTGCACAGAAAAAAGTTGCAGTGTTTACCACATGTCCTTTATCAGTTTCCACTTTTTTTAAGGAACTGTATTTGTTAGGTCCTTTCAGAGCACACCTGCTGAATTGATTACTTTATGCATGGACAACTTGCATGTGAATTCTGATGGATCCAGGACTGAGACAAGTTAACAATGTGTTTAGCAGAACTTCTACTGACTATTACCAAATGACAAAGCGATAACAGTTTAATGTGAAAAATTGAGTGTCTTGCAGCTCAGAGTGCCTTCAGCCCTGGAGGCTGGAAGCTAAATGCAGATTTTGATAAACGTAGTTTCAATTAGGCTCCCAAAGAACTAGGTAGCGTGAGGTGCTTAAATATTTTCTGGATCTAATGTCCAAACTCCAGGTTTGTGTGAATAATGGAGACCAGTTCACAAATAAGGCAGAATTCTTGATTTGTGGTATAAATAAGACAATTACATATTGAGTTATCATCCACCACTAATCACTAATCACACAAAATCAAATGATGATGAAGAGAAATTTAGAGTAATTCTAGGTGTTCTGTCTTTTCTTTTTTTTTTTTTTTTTTTTCTTTTTTTCTCTTTTTCCAGACCATCTCCCTGGACTGGAGATTAGTTATTAAGAAAGAAAAGTACAAAGGGATAGATTATACCTCAAATTTGCTTTGTGTGAGAGGAATTGTCAAAGGATTGTCATGACATCTCAGGCTCTGGGATGTGTTACTTAGTTAACACATTTCTCCATTAGTTGGAAAACATTTAAGTTAAAATATATGATAAGAGTGATTAATTCACAGACCCCAAAACTGAGACTCGTCTTCCTTACTTTTATGTCTCATCCATACTCCAATTCTCACACTGAGGAGAGGTTAGTTGTTTAGCACAATATTAGTAGTTGAGATTTCAGTTAGACTGAGGGAATAAGGGAGATTTTATTTTACTTTTCAAATTTATTGCACTGTAAAATGGCAAAAAGGGATCAAGCCTTTGATGAAAACATGTTAATAAACTGTTTTTCTGAAAATATGTTCTGATAATATGAATAAAGATCAATGAAACTGAATATTTTTTGCAAATATATATTCCACAAATGACAGTCTGTAGTGGAAGAAGTGTTTAGATAAAGAAGATATTAAAAATAATGGAGTAGATATTTGTTTTCAGTAATGGGTGTGCATTTTAATAGTATTTAAATGTTAATGTAGGTAGACTTCCTACACTAAGGCTTGTTGGGTATTTTTTTGAGAAACATATACAAATTAAATTATTATTTTCAAATATGGGCAAGGAGGTTTTACTCCATACCAAATATACATGTTACATTCAGATGCTATCTGGTAATGCTAACCTATGTTAACAGAGTATCTGTCTGAAATATTATTATATAACATGCATCCATAGTCAGTAGCTGCCAGATAAATAATTGTAGAGACAAGGTGATTTTTTCACTGAGTCATCACAGCTTGAGAAGTCATTTTAATTACTATGTGATGCATATTTAAAAGACAGCAATTTGTTATGAGCTCCAGGCTGAGACAAAGCAAACTTACAGGACTGACAAGGCTGTGCCAGTAGAGTGAATCTGCTTCTAGACATTGCAGCTAGACAGTTCTTACAGATTTTTTTTTTTCTTCCTCTTTTTCCCTCTGTAGAGGTCCTTCTGTAGTGCCATGATAGAGGAGCTAAGGATGTCTCTGAAGTGTCAGCGTCGATTAAAACACAAGCCACAGGCCCCTGTTATTGTGAAAACAGAAGAAGTTATCAACATGCACACTTTTAACGACAGAAGGTTGCCAGGTAAAGAAACCATGGCATAGAGCTGGGAAGCCAAATACCCCAAGCACAAACTGTCGTCTTTTTTCCAAACAACTTTGCGAGAATGTTTCCTGTGGAAATATGCAACCTGTGCAAAATAAAATGAGTTACCTCATGCCGCTGTGTCTATGAACTAGAGACTCTGTGATCTCAGCAGTTGCAATGGCCAGACTCGAATCACAAGCATCATGGATCAACCAAGTTACGCGGGGTTACACTGTTCGTCATGGGTTTCCACCATTCTGAATGAATGAATGAATGTTCCATGTGAGTTTTGTGGCTGGTTTCAAATGCAGTCTCAGTGAGAAATTACAGGTTCCTTTTGAAGTTCAACGGTTGCCAGGAGATGGAGAATAAATGACCAAGACGATACTAACCACGGAAGGAGTCTAGTAAAAGTAATATCTCAGCACTATAGTGGAACAAGAAACCATATGTTCTTCTGAACTTCCATGCATAGAAGAGTTGCTAACTGCTGGTAGACTGAAACTACCATCTGGACAGGCGATATGAGCTTCCCAGGAGGGAGAAATGTTGAAGTGAATAAACATGAACACCATGAACAGAAGGATATATACGAGGATACTCACCTGCTTTTTGGACTGTCTGTGTCACTGAACTAAGAAAAACAAATGATAATTAAAAAAAATAATCAGTAACTTAAATTTACCTGGGCTGGAACTGTGATCTGAAAAAAAACAAACAAAAAAATGTCCATAATTTTGACCCAATTTTTAGGTGAATGAAAGTCTCCTTAGGACAAAGGAATGTATCTTGCAACCTTTAGATATAAGAAATTACTTTTTTTCTTTAATTGTGAAAAGAGGGCGGGGGGTGGGAAGCAGTGTATTTCACACATAGAGGGCTTGCATTTTAGCCTGGATGGGTTTTGAAACCCTTGTTCCTGCTACTAAATGAACTAAATGGAGCCTGTGCAATTCTCACTAGTATTGGAAGTGGGATGGGTCATCTAAAAGAAGTGAATGTGGAGAACTTTAAGGAGGACTGCATTTTTCAATACAGTCACAGTACTAAATGAACAAAATTCTTGAGCAGTTTTTTTTTTCCAAAAAAAAAATGTTCAGGTTTATTTGTGGAAATGCAAGATTTCTATGAAAATAGTTTTTGTATGGAAATTTTTGTAATACTTTTTATCAACAAAATAAGAACATGTGTTTCTGTCAGGGGTGTGATGCCAAGCATGAATGGTAGTGCGTGTGCACCACCAACGTTTGGTGAAAACTATTTTTATCAAGAAAAAGGAATCTTAGAAGAGACATATTTTCAAGTTAGATAATATAAAAAATAGGTGCACTACCACCACTGCTTACCATGCTACACCCCTGTTTTCCACTAGGCTGATAACATGCTGTCATGAACAATTGTGTGTAAATGGTAAAAGACACAGACCTCTTGACCACATTGTGATAACAGTTAAAGTGCACTCAGTTTGCTGTTTGAATCCAATGCACAAAATTAAAATGAAAAAAAAGCATTAAAATTATGTCAGTTTTAGTTGTTTTGTTTTTGCTGTGTGATTTGAGCAACATATGTACCGTACTTGTGTCAGTACTGGTACTTAACCTCAGCTTAGTGCCCTATCATGTTGATTCTTGCCACTAAATGTGTGGCCAGAGAGTTTGCTGGGTTTTCTGAGAGAAGCCAGTACAGCACATTTTGATAATTTTTTGCAGGATCTGGCTCTTAGCTGCTTCAAAGCTACTTTATATGTCCTGCCTGTGGTGAGTTCCTGGACTTAACATATTGAAATACTACCCTACAGTTGCTGAATCTTGCACCTCCATCTACTGTAAATTTATTTGTATCTCAACAAAAAATGTATAGGATGGGCTATATAGGAATGTTATATCAACCAAAAAAGATTATGAAGATAATCTTTATATGGAAAAAAATTCTTCTGACTATTTCAAAAAAACTTTAAAATGATCATAGATAATCACTCATTGGTGAATAATGAGATCCTTTGTTTACTGGGGCTTAAATGACCTTACCATCATCTTTCTAGCACAGGAGTATAAGATATATCATTCAAATTGTAGTATATCATGACAATTTGGGGGAAGGGGGAGGTTTGTGTCTACTACCCAGTTCTCATAAATCTTCATAGAGACTGAGCTGGCCATTTCCATTGTGAACAGGGACTGAGAAAGAAAATTCTCTTGTATTTGTGAGAGTTTCATCACCATTTATGTGACAACAAAGAACAGGCTATCTTTGTCTGAAGCATAAACAAGATAAAAACACCTTCAGCAAAGATTCTGAAAATGAGGATACTTACGTAATACATATTTAAGTTTAAGTTAATTCTTTAAAATACAAAGGGAAGAAAGTAAGTGTCATACAACAAAACAGAAACTAATTATGATGGTTTGGAATGGAAAATAAAATTGGGTATTGCATTTGATTGATGATTTACAATACAATTTGTAAAACCATGTAATAAAATGCTGTATTATATTTAAAGAAACCTTTCTTTTCTCCATCAAGGGTGTTGGAATAAGCAGGACTCCATTATCATCTTGATACACATGGCTAATTCTCATTAAGCTTTATGTGAGCCAAATTTAAGTGTGAATGCAGGTGTCCCAAATGTTTTATTGGGTCAAAATCCTCAAGGAACAAAATCACGGAAGTAGTGTGGCTTAATTAAGATTTCAGTGAGAATTTCAGCCTGCCATTATTAAGGGAAATGCACAAAGTAACTGGAGATTTGTATTTAAAATCAAGACTGGAAATGCATGGCTCCACAGATTCATAGTAGGATAATGGCTTTTTAAAAAAAATCATACACTAGTTCATATAGTTACTTTGTTGTGCATTAGTAATTATTTATGTATTTTTCACAGAAAATTAAGACATTTAAGGAAAAATTACCAACAAAGATTTGACCCCTAAAGCAGCAGAGAATACTGCTAGTAATTTTGCGTGCCAAAAGGCTCAATGGTTCATTTTCCCTTCACTGTTCTGAAGGAAATCTTCACTTCTGAAGAAAACTTCCTCATTTTGAAAAGCCTCTGAAGGCTAGCTCCAAATTCCCATATTCTCATGTAGTATAAATTTCTATAGTGTCATTAAAAACAATGAACTACACCAGCTAAAATCAAATGAGTATCTATCTGGGCCATGAAGATTCAGAATCTGTACAAAACTTTACGTGGCTTCATACAATAGCTCAATTAGTCTGTTGACTTCCTAGGATAGGGTAATGGGTGTTTCTCTGAGTTTCAATGTCAGTCTAGAGAAGACTTTTAAAGCAGTTAAAACTCAATTATATGGTGCTACCTGGTGGATGACAATTGGAGGCAAAAACCTGAGCAGGACTTTTTGGGGTTTTTTTTTGTTTTTGTTTTTGTTTTTTTTTACTGTACCTGTTTCAAGGAAGATAGATGTCCATTAAGGATTCTCAAGGCACACAATTTAGATCTTCAGATTGCCTCAGCATGGTTATATAGCAATAGGTTACTACATGGATATTACAGTATACATGACAAAAAATCCTTTAGTTTTTTGATAAATGTCATTTGTGAAGGAATGGTAGTGAAAATTCTGAGATAAATATTTGGGTGAAATCAAGATATATTTCATGCTTTACGGTAAACAAGGATTTCGCCAATTATAGACATCAGCAGACCATTTCATATTGTTCTCTTATTACATAAGCACAAATACAAACATATCCAGGGAGTATCTGTTAGGTTTTGTTTGAGATATTACTCTCTGAAGTTTCTATCTCAATTTTCAGTTGAAGAATTCATTTTAGGTTTGAAAGAACCTTTTCTTTCATGTTTATATTACTTGAGGATCTGTGCAATAATCCTTCCTAGCTTCATCCATAGAGTCTTCCAAAAAACAAAAATAACACTGTTTAGCCCTACTACACTAATGAGTTAATATTTCAGAATGGAAAAGACATGATTTATGAAGAAAAAGACCCTACCAAAATCCAAAGTCTGAACTAGAAGTAGGAGAAATGCCCTGATATTCTACAAAATCAAATGTTTTTTCAGGGAAAAGGGGTCATGAGCAGAAATAAAGGCACAGAAAGAAGTAAAAAATAATGATATAAAATCATTTTTGTATTATTATTATTATAATATTAAGGATATTAGAAAAATATTTAAAGTACTTTAAACACTACTTCACTTAAACTCCAAATGCATTAGAGTTTCCAAATATATCAGCAATCACAAATTATGATGATTAAAATGCTGACTTTGAAAACAGTGTCAAAACTCCTACTTCAGAGGAATCAAGATTTTATCCAATATATTCCCAAATGTGTACTCATACAATATTAAAGGCAAAATAAGATACCAGCCTGCATTTAGATGTACAGCAGCAACTGTGTTTTTTGTCATATTTTCAAAGATGTGTAGGAAAAGAAACGGTTGTTGAGGTTGAATCCGAGATCATTGCTTTCCAACTTCAAATATGTTAGTGTCCTGTTCCCTTCCAGTCTTGCTTCTCTGCCTTCCTACAAGCACTTCTGACACTTTCAAATTTATTTTCAAAACCCTTTCCTTCTGGCTTTCCAATAAAATGTAGTTCTAATTAAAAATAAAGTTACTCAAGCATCTCATCTCCCCAGTTTTGTATCCACCGAGATAAACACACTAGCTTTTCATGTGACTGTAATCTAACTGTCCTTTTCATTTATAGCCCCTCTCTGTCCCCTGCCTGTGTTATCTCCTCCTGTTGTTCTTGTACTTGCTAGACTGTAAGCTCTTAGGGGGCAGGGAATTTGTCTTTGATTTGTTCTATGTAGCACCATGAACTATGGAGCTATATAAATAATAAAAGAAGTAGATCTTCTTAAATTATGTTTGAAGTGATAGTTATCTGATTGACTGCCAGTCTAGTAATATACTTTTTTAGCTCATTGCCTGAAATCCTAGTCGCTACAGCAAAAGAATAATAAATAAAATAAAAATAATAAACCAACCTAAAGGAGCTATCACAACAACTCATCTTACTGGAAATGTCCATATATGTTTGGAATATAGGAATATAGAACATCATGTTCACATAGCTTCTATAAAGGTTTTAATATGAAATCAGCTATATTAAAAAATGTAAAATGTAGGTTAACACATTAAAAAAGGGCTATATGCAGAATGAGCTTTGCAAAAGAGAACTTTTAATTGGTTTAAGATTGGAAAAGCTATTGTTGAGCAATTTGCTAAGTTGAACATCAGGCACCTGTCCTTCCTTCATTGTATCTACCCCAACGAGCCTCTAATTGTCAAAATCCATGCAAATCCTATTTTATTAGTTATTTTATGGGCATCATTAGAAAATTTCTATGAAAGGTAATTCTAATTAAAATTAAAGAAATACTTCCTCTTGTTCCTATCCAGCAACACTAGCTTTCTATGAGTGTTGGAATGATAGAACTGTGGGAATTTGAGAAAAATACATAAATGAAAGGAAACAAATGATGTATCTGATCGTGGGGATTGACATATCAGCCTTCTCTTTTACCTTTTTATTCTTCAAGGAAAGCCATTTTGTAATGATGAACTTTATTTTTCTGAATGTTGAAGTGTGCACTGGAAATTATACATAGATAAGTCTTTCAAGAATTCTCAGATCCAAGAGAATGCCTTTCTTTCCTTGTCATAAAATGTACGCATAGTTTTTCCAACTACTTCGGAAATCTAGCATGAGCCAAAAATAATGGAAAAATCTTAGAATTCCTTCTTTACCATGACTGTAGGAGTTTTGCTTAAGGAAGTAAGATACTTGGTCCTACATTAAAATTACCTGAAAATTTATATGAAAACATTGAAGATTGGTAAAGGTTTGAGCTGTTATTAATGTTCCTTAGACTACGCCACCCACCACAGACCAAGTTTGTAGCAATTTGGTTTTGAAGGTATAAATTCAAACTTTATGATAGATTTTTGCCAAAGATTGTTTCTTGCCAATCTCTCACAAGTGGACTGATGGCTGTCAAGCCCAGGAGTGCAGAGCAACCTAACACAGTGATGGTAACGATATCATTCTCTTTATGCTAACTGTCTGGGCCATTTAGACTCAGGTAGATAAATTTTCTGATATGTACATGTGCTAAGCCATTCTATGCATTACTATATATGTTAAAAATGCTCATTTGTATTAAGTAAAAATTACCTGGAGGCTTATCACTGAGGCATTTCTTATGGAATCTGACTCACAAAATCACAGAATCATTGAGGTTTTGAATGGTTAAATCCAGTGACATCTCCAGATGGAAGGGCCTTCTAGACACTGTTGAATCCAACGCCCGTGTTCAAAGCAGAGTCAACTAAAGAAGATTGCCCAGGAGGTTGTCCAGTCAGGTTTGAGTATTTCCAAGGATGAAGACTCCACAACATCTCTGTTTTCAGTGTATAATTACACTTAAAGTGAAAAAGACTTTTCCTCCACACTTTAAAAGGTAATTTCTTGCATTTCAGTTCGTGTTCACAGCCTCTTATCATTTCACTGGACACCATTGAGAATCTGGTTCCATATTCCACCTCATCAGACTCCACTGAGCCTTCTCTTCTCCAGGCTGAGGAGTCCCAGGTGTATGTCTCACTGTATGACAGAGCTCAGTCCCTTAGTCATTGTTGTGGCCCTTCGCTGGGGGCCATACTCACACTGCCTCTATTGTGCTGGGGAACCCGGAGCTGGACCCATCTCTCCAGCCTGTTGAGATCGCTTTGAACGCTAGCACAAACATCTGCTTTATCAAAGAGTCTTCCTTTGTGTAATACACATGCTTGCTGAAGATGCACTCTGTCTCATCATACAGGTCATTAATGAACAGGTTAAACATTATGAGACCCAGTATCAACCCTTTGGGTACATCAGTAGTTATTGGCCTGTAGCTGGACTTTCTACCACTGATTACAATCCTTTGACCATGGTAGTGAGCCAATTTTTGATCTACCTTATTGTTCACTGACCTAATCCATACTTCATCAGTTTGTCTGTGAGGTTGTTATGCTGAGAACCTTGCTGAAGTAAAAATAAACGACCTCCACTATTCTTCCCTCATCCACAAAGCCAGCCTTCTTATTATAGAACGCTATCAGGTTGGTTAGACACGATTTCCCTTTTGTAAATCCATGCTGACTACTTCCCTTACCTTCTTGTCCTTAATACATTTGGAAATGATTTCCAGGAGGATTTGCTCCATCACCTTTCCAGCAATGGAGATGAGGCTGATGAGCCTCTAGTTGACCACATCTTCCTTATTGCCTTTCATGAAGGTAAGAGTGACATTTGCCTTCTTCCAGTCCTCAGGCATCTATGTCAACCACCATGAGTTTTCAAAGATTATCAAGAGTGACCTCACAATTATATCAGTCAGCTGCCTCAGCCTTTGCAGGTGTATCTCATCAAGTCTCATGAACTTATATACATCCAGTTTGTTTAAATGTTCCCTAAACTGATCCTTGTCCACCAAAGGTAAGTCTTCCTTGCTCCAAACTTTCCCACCGGCCTAAGGGACCTGGCTTTTCTGAAGGCCCATTTTAACCATAAAGACCCAAAATGAAGAAGATACTGAGTGCTTGGCCTTCTCCATGTCCTTTGTCACCCTTCCACCTTCATTCTTTAGCCATCCCATGATTTCCATGGTCTTCCTTTTGCTGATCTGTAGAAATCCTTCTTGTTGCCTATCACAATGCTTTCCAGATTCAATCCAGGTGGGCTTTGACATTTGTAATGGTGTCCCTGCGTTCCATGACTGCTTTCCTTGGGATTCTTCCAAGCAGGTCTTTGAAGGCCAAAGGCCAAATTCTGCTCTCCTGAAATCCAGGATTATGACCCTACTTTTTTCTCTGATCCTCTTTATTCAGAACACTGAAATCCATCACCTGCAGTAAATGCTGTCCCTCACCCTTATTATTCCATGTTTGTAAGTATGAGATCCAGCAGAGAACCTCTCCTCTTGGCTCCTCTATCACCCACGTCAGGAATCAAAGCACTGTAGAAATGTCCTGGGCCAATTGTGTAAGACAAATTATGAACTTCCAATCAGGCCATAAATATCCTTTCATCTTCATTTGCAATATCTTTTCATCTTCATTCACTTAGAACTCTTACTCAATAATAAAAAAAAAAAAATCCTAGTCTCTGCTTAGAAAATAACAAAAAAACCATATTTTTTTTTACAAATATTTTGCTCCTGAGTAATTTCTGAACATCACCATGAGAACCACAATCTGTTGAGCTGGACTTCAAATTTTAGTGACTTCTCTGATTAGGTCTATAAAAAACTAAGAAAATTTCATTTCTGCAAATGTTGTGGACAACATTCACTACTTTAGAGCGAGCGGCATGGTGACTGAAAGCAGTTCTGTTTTGAAACATTTCAGATTGTTTTGAAACATTTCAGATTGTTTAATTGCTTCAAAATAGATAGCCATTTTCAGCATAACTTATTAATAGGCATGTTTTTATCTTTCTCTCTGAAAGTTTTGAAACGAAGTTGTTTGATGTGGAGAAAAAAAAAAAAAGAAAAAAGCAAAAGCTGTTTGTGTTCCAGGTTCATGAGATCCAACAGCTTTTTCTAAACCAGAATACTATTCTATGACTGAGTAATTTCTCAGATAGTAGGATCTTAAATCACAGACTCATACTAACTTGGTAACTTCAGAAGCACGTGTGTAGCTTTCAAATTACCAAAAGAAGTTGAAATAGCTGCCATTATCAAAATCAGTCCTGTGTTCAGAAGGTGTCCAAGATGCATGGTTGAATTATAGCTATAGTTGTAGTTCTATTTGTTAAATCTTAAATGCTTTTTCATTTTATCTTTTTGTGTCTTTCAAATAATGGTTCCCAAAATAACTCAAATCTACTACTACCTACTTGCTCTGGACTCTTGCTTGTCTCTCTATATTTTAAGATCAGTACAGTGTTCTACCAGAAAGATGATTTTTTGCCAGAATCTAGCCTGAGGGACATAACATATGGACCTTAGAATCAAAATAAATGGATTAATACCAGGCTTTTGAAATGTCCATGTTTTACCTCAAAACTTTCTTTGCTGGTGATGGGTATTATATTCAAACTGCTGGACTTTTCATTTTCCCTTTCTTTATTCCTGCTGTACATAGTTTCATGTTATAGGAATCTGTGGTCTAACATGGTATTCCAGAAATTGCCTATGAAGCATAGGAATCTTTTTAGTTTCTACAAGACAATGAACCGACTCATATTCTACTTGTGAACCTGTGACAGCTGCTGTTAGCAGGTCATTTTTCTTGTATCTTCATTGCCTTTTCTCTACCGTTTTGTTTTTGTCCTGGTAACTGGATTTCTTGTTTTTGTTTTTGGTTTTAACCTTCACATTTATGTAGAGTGGACTTGCAAAGATGGAATGCTAACAAAATGCAAACATTGCTTAATAATAAGAAGAAAAGATAAGTGGTTTCTTAGAATGGTATCTACCTTGCCTCCAAGAAGTTTATGTGATGACATCACATTAACTTAAGGACCCACTTCCAGGATACCAGTTGTTCAACTCTTCTTAATGTGTTTGGGCTCTCTGTAATATGAAAAATCTGTACTACTAGCATTGTTTTGACAAGACCAAGTTCAATCATGCTGCACATCAGCACTACGTCTGTTATGCCTTTTGCTATTTAGACAACATAATTAATGTGATATGACTACAGAGATGCTGGGACTTCAGTTTATCTACACACCTAGTCTACAAGTCTACCAGGAGTTATTTGGAAGCTGGTAAAAACCCGCAACAATATCATAAATCAATTAGCTACTCTTAAACCATTGCTCTGAAAAAACACTGCAAGGTGACATTATATTTTAAATGCAAGATACAATGAAGTATGATCTTTGTAACAAGCTATTCTTGGGTGAATACATACTAGATGAACTACAAGGAGTCTGGTTCTAGGACATAATTGAATGACCCAATTTTCCATCTGTTTATTTGGATGTTGGGCTCTTAATGCACATAATTGCTATTGACATCTTTGACACTAAAAATTGAACAGTCTGAGCTTTGCTTGAATGTCCTAAATTATACAGCCTTTGATTTTAACCAGGTTTATGTATCTCACTTGTTAGCAAAAGGTTATGAGAACTAGATAATTGATTCTGAGCCCAGTGAGTTCAGCACCCCATTGGTGGCATAGATTAATTTTTAAAATGGGTGCTGTTCCTGGTCAGCCATTTTTCATAGCAACTCATTAGGAAGGTGAGCGAGTATGCTATAATCATACCACTTAGCTAACACCTTGCTCAGCATAAATGAAACTAATGGGAATTTTTACAGAATATTTGGACTGGTAAATTATGGGAATTGATATGTATTAGTTGACACTTGCCTGTATTCCTCAAGGCTTACTCATGTGTGATACGGTGGGTATTTTCCATGGACTATATATATAATGCACTGATTGCTACCTGAAGCCTACTTTCTTGGTCTCCTAGGCAGATCCATTTTATGATTTCACTGTTTCTTTTTAAAAGTGACAAATGGCTTTGTGAAGATAAACAGGATAAGCAACTGCAGCTTAAGTTATCTATTCTAAAACATGTTAAGAGATGAACCCATCCGAGGGTGCTGAGGGAACTGGCGGAGGAGCTGTCCAAGCCACTCTCCATCATTTATCAGCGATCCTGGTCAATGGGGGAGGTCCCAGATGACTGGAGGCTTGCCAGTGTGACGCCCATCTACAAGAAGGGCCGTAAGGAGGATCCAGGCAACTACAGACCTGTCAGCCTGACCTCGGTGCCAGGAAAGGTTATGGAACAATTCATCCTGGGTGCACTCGCACGGCAAGTGAAAGACAAGCAGTAAATCAGGCCCAGCCAGCATGGATTCATGAAAGGCAGGTCCTGCCTGACCAACCTGATCTCCTTTTATGACCAGGTGACCTGCCTGGTGGATAAAGGAAAGGTTGTGGATGTTGTCTATTTGGACTTCAGTAGGGCCTTTGACACAGCATCCCACAACATTCTGCTAAAGAAGCTGGCAGCCCATGGCATTGACAGGTGGACTCTTTGCTGGGGTAAAAAGTGGCTGGATGGCTGAGCGCAGAGTTGTGGTGAACGGTGCTAAATGCAGTTGGCATCAGGTCTCAAGTGGAGTTCCTCAGGTCTCAGGTTTGGGATGAGTCTTGTTGTAATATTTTTATTGATGATCTGGATGAGGGGATTGAGTGCACCCTCAGTAAGTTTGCAGATGACACGAAATTAAGTGGAAGCGTTGATCTGCTTGAGGGTAGGAAGGCTCTGCAGAGAGGTCTGGACAGACTGGATCGACGGACTGAGGCCAATGGGATGAGGTTTAACAAGTCCAAGTGTTGGGTCCTGCACTTTGGTCACAACAACCCCAGGCAGCGCTACAGACTCGGGGAGGAGTGGCTGGAAAGCTGCCTGGCAGAAAAGGATCTGGGGGTCCTGGTGGACAGTTGGCTGAACATGAGCCAGCAGTGTACCCAGGTGGCCAAGAAGGCCAATGGCATCTTGGCTTGTATCAAGAATAGTGTGTCCAGCAGGAGCAGGGAAGTGATTATGCCCCTGTACTCAGCACTGGTGAGGCCGCACCTTGAGTACTGTGTTCAGTTTTGGGCACCACAGTAAAGGAGAGACATTGAGGTGCTGGAGTATGTCCAGAGAAGGGCAACAAAGCTGGTGAGGGCTCTAGAGAACAAGTCTTATGAGGAGCTGCTGAGAGAGTCAGGATTGTTTAGCCTGGAGAAGAGAAGGTTGAGGAGAGACCTTATCACTCTCTACAACTACCTGAAAGGAGGTTGTAGCAAGGTGGGGGTCAATCTCTTCTACCAAGTAACAAGCAATAGGACAAGAGGAAAAGGCCTCAAGTTGTGCTAGGGGAGGTTTAGCTTGGATATTAGGAAAAACTTCTTTACCGAAAGGGTTATCAGGCATTGGAACAGGCTGCCTGGGGAGATAGTGGAATCACCATTCTTGGAGGTATTTAAAAGACAGGTAGACGTGGTGCTGAGGGCCATGGTTTAGGGGTGGTTTTGGCATAGGTTTGGTGGTTGGACTCGATGATCTTGAAGGTCTCTTCCAACCCAAGTGATTCTATGATTCTATGATTCTATGAATCTAAAAATTATAAATATGGCATGAAAATGTAAATATTGATTAATCCATTGAAGAGCTGGTATTAAGGCATTCATTAAAATTCACTGTATAAAAAGGCAGATAAGATTGCCTATTCTTGAGTGAAATTTTTTTTAGCTTCTCATTAGCAATCTCTAATCCTATTTCTAAACTTGTATGAATCTGTCAGATAACCAGCAAGTAGCTGATAAGAGATTTCATCATTTAATTTTCTTAAATTTTCTTTTCAATAATCTAGATCATTCATAATTACAATTGACTCCATTTTTGTCTGCTAGCCTAATTACAAAATCCTTGCAGTGTGTCAGTTTCTTTAAAGACTTTCAGATAACTAAATTATGGATAATTTTTGTTATAATTCTGAAATTAAGTATTTTTTAAAAAAAGCTTTCAAAGATGTAACCAATGTTCTTTTTTCATAATAGAGACTGTTAAAACAGCTTGTGGATTAAATTTACTCATGTTTTTATATCTCCATCTGTTGGAGATGCAGATAGTTTTTTTGTGTGTTCCTCAATGCCTGTAAACAAAATTTTTTGTTTAACTTTCCTTGTAATAGTTCTATTTAGCTTATATTTCCAGTAGGGATCTTCATTACAGCGTTTGATTTTCTAACAGGCATTAATATTTACACCCTCATAATGACTTCAAAGAGTGTTGCTTTCCCATTTACAAAATGCAATAAGTGACACAATGAAAAGTGAGTTGCCTGAATTTAGATACAAGATGTGTGCCTGCAGTCTCCTAAATCCTTACTTAATGGGGTTGGATTGTGGTTACATGGCCATTTGAATGCAGCATAAATCCAGGTTGCTGCCAAAAGGACAGATTATTTTCTTTCTCCATTTTCTAGTCTTTTAGCAACATTACCACCTTTGGGCCATCATATATTTTTTTTTTCCTTTTTTTTTTTTCTTTTTTTTGACTTATGATGAGAAAGATCTCTGCTCCCGCAGAAAACTAACTGAAAATGAAAAGGAGGGAGGGATGAGTTTCCAGCTCATGAGAAGTTTTAAGTGAGCTGTGTATTTTCACAACCAACTGCTGTAGGCTATGATAGTAATCTAGTCTCCCCTTCTGTAAAAATCTTTCTTTCCCCCAAGTTGAGACAGAAATATTACAAAAGCACATTTCTGTTCTGGAAGGGAATTGGAAAATGATGCTGGGCTGTGTCAGTTGTAGCACAACTTTAGTAATGTGAGGCCTGGCCCTGACATCACAGACTGGGGTACCTGGTTGTCTGTGGTGCTGGTCAGCCCTCCTATGCATAGCTGTTTTGGGAAGGGGTGTCCTGCGGCAGATGAACCACAGCACCTCTGCTAATGAGCACCCAGAGTAGCTCGGTATGCTTTCCCTGCCTGGATGGGTATCAGGTGTTCAGGCCAGCCAAGTCTTAATTTTCAGCACCATTCATTGTGAGAACTCAGTTCTCCCTCTGACTTAGTTGGAGCTGGAGTGCTGCAAATGGAGTGAGGAGACTGCAGCAGAGCACAAGGAAACCCACTATATATGGTCGATTTCGGGACAGAAAAAGGCACTGAAAGCATCACCATTTTGGAACAGTTTTGAATCATAATTTTCCTTCTTTGGACCGTTCTACACATAATGCTGTTTTCTGAAGCAATCTTCAGCTATTAGTAATTAAATTCCTATTTTCTGTAGTGGAACATGGATATCCACAAGTACAGACAATCGACATTCCTGGGGAAAAGAAAAGATTAAGTCTCTACTGTGCCCAAAAACATGTGTTGTTAAATTTCTTGGAAGCGCAGGTTTTCAGATCATGTTTTATTTTTTGTTGCTGTCATTTTATCTCTCATTTTCCTTGGTATTCCTTCTTCTTCCTTACTTTATCACTGTAAGAGAGAACTCCGAACTGTAAAAAGCTCACTTTTATTCCATATTCATTCTTCTTTGGTATCTTCAGAATCTGCTATCCAGACTCTCTGGGACAGAAATGTAGCAATACTTCTTTTTCTTCAATACAGACCAGCTGCCTCTTTAGAGTTTATACTGTTTTTCCAGCTATCATTCTCCTAGCTTGAAGAACACTTCTGTACATTAATATGGATAGCCTTAGTTTTTCAGAAGCTATATCAGAAGCAGTTAATGCATAAAAATACTATATTTTCCAGACAGAAAGAAAAATTCATGTCTCGTTTCTGTAAAAAAGAGACAAAATAGCGACACCTTCTGCAACAGAAACATAAAGTGAAAATAATTTTGCAATTATCCTTATGAAAAGGTAGGACAATTACTCTGTAGTTTGGTTTCTGTGCACAGAAAAAATGAAACCAATGATAATCAGATTTAAACTCTGGTAATAAGTCACTCTGTTCAGTGACATGGAGAAATCTCCAGGAAACACATAACCAGCCAAAACAATTCCGCTAGCACTGTAGATGTGTCAGACCCTGACCAAAGTTGTGTTCACTCTACCCAAATCTGCCTGATGGTATGGCCAACACGCAGTTTTCCATTACAGAAATCCTGATGTTGATTCAGCATACACAAAATTCTGATTTAATCACTTATCGTTTCAAGTGTCCTGTTTCGTAAATCAAGCTTTGTGCTAAACACTTTGCCTATAATCAAGATTCAAGAACATGATCCCTTTTTATTCAAACAGTTGCTTAGCATCCCCACCACCCAAAAGGATATTAATTCTTCTCAGCCCTGCTGTAGGTATTATAGAGTGGAAATGGCGCCCTGTTGCCATTGTTTCACAGAGCTCCAGATAGGTTCAAGACAGTCTGCAGATAGACTTCTGCACAAGCTCTGCATTTGGGCAATGAGCCAAAGGTGCCTGTTGTGGCTTCCAGGGCACGGGACATCTCTGCTACAGAAGCATCCAGAGTCTCTGCACAGCTCTGAGCTTGTAAGGGAAGGACCTGAAGGTATATTTTCATGCTGTTTCTTATTACTTCTCTAGTTAGGAAACATACAGGACCTTCACCTTTGAATGGAAACAAAGAGGAAGAAAGAGATTAATGAGATTATACACATAACCTACTGAAATAATATGCAGAGAAGAATGACCAGCCTTGAGTTTTTGTTTTTGTTTTTGTTTTTATTCTTTTTCTTTTTCTTTTTCTTTTTTTTCTTTTTCTTTTCCTTTTCCCTTTCCTTTTCCTTTTTTTAACACAGGACAAACAATGATCCTGGTATAATTCTGTATGTTATACTGTTCTGTCCATTTTGATATCTGCTTGTAAGCTACATTATGTCATTTGTAGCTTTTCCTCTTTAGCCTGGGCTGCTTGTGCTCCCTCTACTGTGAAGAACATTACATTCACGGAACATTTATTTGGTACTGTGAAGAGAGATTTGCGCAGCTGCTGTGCAGGGAGGGAGTTAGGAAATGACAGTGAAAAAAAGAATCAGTGTCTAATAATCTTTGTCTTCATTTTGTTAACTCAATTCTTTGTAAGTATTGTCTGGGGAAGGTAATAAGTGAGAAAACATGCCATCAAGGGAATTCCTGCAGGAGGGATTATTACATGATCAAAAGCCCATTAGAGACTAGACTGGCTTGGTGTTATTTTCATACCTACTTTCTAAAACTCTGCCCATTTTAGTGGCAGGGCAATCAAAGCACTGAACTGCATCTGGTATTTTTAGAGGAGTCTGAATCACACCTAAACATTAAAATATGTAGCCATATATTTTCATTCGTCTCAGCAAGACAGAAACAGATATAATGGATCCTTTTCTTTTAAGATTTCAACTGCTGAATATACAGTCCTCCTATCAATGGTCCTGAGAAACTTTTCAGATGTGAACTCAGATCTCGAAGAGCAAAGGAAGCTAATGTTGAATACAGGATTGCAACATGGCGAGTTCTGGTTTAGCTTGGATCATTGTGGGTAACACTGCTCTTTGTGACAGAATTGGCACAGGAAAACATGCTGGAAGCATTTAAACCCTGACTTGAATGATTTGAACAGCACTTAAAAATCTATTCTTGACCATCATTCCCCAAATGTAAAACTGCAAAGATCCAGAAGTCTCTTTTCTATAGGTCACCCAAAATGCAGAGTGTTTCTCAACCCACTTTTTAATGTTCTGTCGTTTTAACTGTTGACAATCCTAAGGATGAGTCTCAGGACTGAAAACTTCCTTTGTTTTTGTTTAGCTTTTAACAACATAATCTGCATACTGTTATGAAGACAATACTTTGCATGTTATACTCTTGGACTTTTGTAAACATAAATCATCCATGGTCGACCTTGTCCTTGACTTTTTTAGTTCTCTGAAATATTTCTGGCATACTTTTTTTAAAAACGAACGGTTGGCAATTGTGTCCATAATGCTTGTTCTGAGAAAACACTGCTTTTTTCTATGAAGCTTGTATGGTTCCAAAGAGACATGCAAAGGCTAATGAAAATGTGCCACTGACGCTACAGAACAGATCACTTTTCTTGGGTAATGATGCTGCACTGTAATGCAGACGGCTGCCAACTGTAGCAAAATTGCAGTGAAGAACATTTTAGTAGCATAAGGAAATGCAGCATCCAGATCTATAAGAACACAGAAAAGAAAGAAAAAGAAACAAAAGAAAGTTAGATTAGTACTGTCTCTGTTAATTCACTTTACGTTGGTTTGTAAGCTTCTAGAATAAACATTGTATAGCAGTGACTGTATAGCACAAACACATGGCTGACTGAATTCTGGGCATAATTTTGCCCTTACCTTACTTCTTCCAGCTACTGCAACCAGCATGCAGAAGTCACAAGTTCCTCCATTCACTAGTTCTGTTTCCTTGTTTGCTTTCCTAAATGACTTTGATTTCCCCTTTGGTCTTCTGTTCATCCATGATAGGACAGCGAGAGTCTAACCTTAATCATCTCCCTAACAAATGCAACTTGACAGAAGCTGAATAAATATGACACAAATGAGTTGTGTTCACATTTAAAACTGCAGCAAAATGCTTATTTTATTTTCCTAATTTTACTAGTCCAGAATGTTCTTTTATGCAAATGCAAGGAACAAATGGCTTAGCTTTACCAATCATTTAGTCTACTTGGAATTTGCAAACTGGACTTTGTGAAAAAGGTGGGAGGTCCCTGACAAAGAGGGCTCTTAGAAGTGAAGAGCCTGTGCTCTGTCTTGGACTGGGAAACTGGGTTTACAGGGTCTGATACAACAGATTGCAGTTATAGCACTGAATCAACCTACAGGCAGTTTATAAGGGCAGGATGAGTGAATACGAGCTTGGTGAGTGTTTGAGATCATTAGAGCTTAAAAAAATATCCTTTAGACTATAGAAATCCTGTCAACACTCCAGTAAACCTAAATATAAACTATGCTAGTGAAGGTGTAAATTGAAAATGAAATTGGCAACAATGATTTAAAGAGCTTTGGGATTAATTATTTATGTTGTTTACAGAACTCAAACCCCTGCTAGGTCTTTTTAGAAAACAGACATGACATTTTTCCTTACTGCATCCTCCCTTCTATTTTCTTTGCCTGTCATTGACACTGGAGCCTTAGACAAGGAAGACGTGACAGAACTTGGTGAACTCTTTATGTCTAACTCAATATTCCGGTGTGTATTCCAGTGAATGTAAAAGTATCATTGGAGAAATAATTAAACAGTCAGAACAAGACACCAGTTTGCTAAAAGGTTTTATTTACCTTTGTGTGCAGCATACAAACTCAAGTGTGTTTAGACCCCAGGTATCTGCAGGAGCCATTTTCTAATTATTCCATTTACATTCAATTATGCCTTTTGTGGACTTCAGTGAAACAATTACCATAACCCAGAGAACAGCCTTTTAGATAGCTACACAAAAAGCATGTTATTATCGTTCACTGTTAACAGAGGCAAGCTGAGAAAACTGCAACAAAAATAACAGCAACCCGCTCTTGTGACTTTGTTTGTGGAAATACTGTTTAAAGACTCCCTTGTGTGAAGGTTATTTGCTGACAAAGTTCCAGATCATCGGGAAATTAAGGGAATAAAGGACATGGCTAATGTCTGAACTTAGATATTCAGAAGAATCATACAGACATACACACAAAATAAGCTGAACTGTGCCATGAGGCGGGCTGGAGCTTTGTGAGGTTTTGTTTCCTTGATACCCTGAACCCAAGAAACTGTAAAACTTCAGCCTGGTTAATTACAGGTTTAAAGCTGCACTGTGTTAAACAATAATTTTCTTCCAATTTCCTTTCACTTTGCAATAAAGAAAAGGTGTGGAAATAAAGGCCGACAGACTATTTGAATAGTGTATGACACAACAAGTGTGGTAGTCTAGGTTGTTCTAATGTACATCCTCTGTGAGAATGAATAATAACTGCTGACAGTGACTATACCATAAACCCCACATTTTTCTGCTTGTGCTTCTGCAGCTTCTTTATACAGGCTCACAGAGCTAACCTACCAATTGCTCTGACTTTCAGTGTACTTTTTCCTAATATAAATGAAACAAGATAATTAAAAATTTTAATATTTGATCATTTCATGTGTGGTAAGAAACAGTGAAAACTGTTGTCATCTGCAGTAAACAGTTAATTAGAAGATACGGTTCTTGGGAGCTGCATGTTTTCTCTCTCAGAACCAAGCATTGGGTCCAATGACCAAACTGGGAGCATTACATTTCGCTTCAGTGCCTGTAACTCTCAATGAGGCAGCAGAGAAAGGTAAACATAAAAGATATATTTTAACTCTTGCTGTAGCAGGAACAAGGCACAGAAATAGTTCTGTCTACTGCTTAGCTAGCTGCTACAGAAAGACAGTTTCCTCTAAGCATTGAAATACAGCCGCTTTCATTAAGGGCATGCGAAATAAAAATATTTTCATGGATAATTTTTTCTAGAGAAAATATTTCCTTCTGAAGCATAAAATAGAATGAAGGGTGGACTCTTAGTAGCTTTCTTCATAATAACTGTCTTTGTGTGGCTAACCATACTGTCCTATAATAAAAATAATTGGCAGATGGTATAGACCCTCCTACTTTGTTCCAGCTGATGGTCACACAGCCTGTCCCCCCTCAGAACATGTCTCTCCCAAAGCCACTGTGTTCCTGAGGTGCCAGCTAACCAGAGAAGGGCTCTGTTTCTGCAATAACTCCAGCTCTGTTTTCTCACACAAGAATAACTAAGGTAATCCTGTTATGTAGCAATACTGCCAGGGGCTATATGAGCTCTGTGAGCTTTCTTGTGACAGAGGTGGGAGAATCCCCATCAGTGGTCAGTCTGTGACTGAAATTCTCATCCGTGACTGCTCTCCAATTAGAGGAGAAGCAGCAGTGAGGTCTAGCAGAAGATGAGGAAAAAGAAGGTCTATTTGCAAAAGTCTCCCTTTACCTACAGTCAGAGCTACATTATTTTTTATAGAAGGTTTACAGAACTCCTTAAAATAACTGCAAGTACTTTCTTGCAGATGAAAAGAACAGAAATTACCATTTCTATTTTATGAATTTGAACCCATGCTTTGAAATGTTCTGAAAAATCTCTGAAGCACAAAATGAAAAAAACCTTAAATCTTAGCATTGGAATTTAACCTGTGATACACTTTAGGAGATTCTACACGTTTTTCCAGTAAGAAAAACTCACATGCCAGGCACTGTAACACGTTTATTTGCGTTAATGCTGGAACAAAGAGCTCATCATGTTTTTCTATACATGAAATAATACATAGTGCATAATTTTGACCCAATCAAAATTATCTGTCACCTATGTGAGAGTTTTTCCCTGCCTATGTAACAGGATTGAAGGTCTACAGACATCAGAAACATTGACCGAATAAAATTTTTCTAATTTTACGTTAAATAAGGTCCAAATACTTTTCTATTACCCGTGAGAAAAGAGAGAATCAAACAAAACAAGACTAACTACAAGGTATAATGAGACACAATATTGAAATATTCTTAAATATAAGCTGTGATATACTAAGTTGAAGAAATAAATTAGTAATCCTGTGAATATGAGTAGACTACTGCTACACAGTATAAGGAGAAAAGGTAACTATAAAGACTGTAAAACAATCTCTTTTAGTTTATAGCTAGGACTGAAGTGAGACCTAAGGACACTGAATTTCAGCAGAACAAATTTTGGAAGTATGCAGGAAATGATGGGTGAAATTGAATTATTTTGAGTAATGGAGAGAAATTTAAAGTGTTTAGAGATAAATTTCTTAGGCACAGAGATTATGTGTGCCACCTAGCAATAAATATAGTGAGTGGTGGGTATTATTCTCTTCTTTACTTTTTTTTTATAGCCAATGTGGATGAACAGGAAAATGAAAAAATGACCAAGAGTAAGAAAGGTTTATACAGGATGTTAAAGAAGGCACAGAAACTGTTCAAACAGTGGCAAATCGCTGCAGAAAAGAACAGTAGATAGGGCAGACATTGAACCAAACTTGAAAGAGTTTTGAATATTTGATTTGCCTTAGACATAGAGAATTCCCACACTTTTACCTGAAAATCAAAACGCTAGTGAATAATTGCTATTATGTTGCAAAACCATTGCAGTAGCCTGTGTTACCATTCTGAGGATTTATAGCCATTCAAATCAGAAGGATTTCACCCAGCTGGTAAAGAGCTGATTTCAGTGTTTTCAAGACTGTTTATAAGGCAGTATTATTTTACATCAGGAACCTTCCCAAGATATGATACAAGTCCTGAATTTCCCAGTGCCCAGACACAGGACTACAGAACCATTCTTTCACTTGTTCCTCCTCTTTCATTTGACCAAGGAATCTTGGGGTTTTTTTCCCAGTAGAGTTTCATCTGAGCAAAAAAGTGATGAGACACAAGAGGCTAAAGGGTATTGCCTTCAAGTGCACTGTTTGTGCTCTCTAGACCATCCCATATTCAGGTATTAAGGGTTTCTCCCCTTTCATATGTCTCTAAATCAGAGATTTAGAAACAGAATTAAGTAAATTAAAGAGTGTGTTAAATTCAGACTTTTCCTATGGGACATTCACATTAAGTGCCTACAACCTGTTTTATATGTATCCCTTAGAGTATGATACGCTTGTGATCTCCCTAGTTCTTCCTCTGGGGCCAAAGGGTTTTATTCTCCTTCCTAGTGCATTTAGATTATTTGTATTTCCATTTTTTTCCTCTATTCATTCTTATGCTGATATACGGATGATTTTTGCTTGTTCATTGGAACATGATTTAATTTACTTGGAAAGAACTTCATCCTGGTTCAACAGTGAAACTTTGCTGATTAAATATTCTCTCACAAGATCAGCAGTGCTACTGATATTTTGTTAGGAAGGATTAATTTTCAACTTACATTACATGACAGAGCTATCGATAGCCACTCCTGAACTAGTCACCCTATACTCTTCAGAAATCAATTTTCCATAGAAGTACTAGGGCTTTAAATGGAGACTAGGCTTACTAGTTCACACAAAGCTGTCTACGCTACAAATAACAGTGGCTGAGAAGCAGATGCTTCTCATGCTTAGTGATCCTTCACTTTTCTTCATGATGCATGATGAGTGCATATGGTACCTCATAGCACCCATGTGCCATGCTGTTGAACAAGAGTAAGAGATAAAAAGAAAAAAGAATCTATTCTCAAGTTAATTGAACAGATATGTTAAATGATAGAGTAGGAAAATATAATACATACAGAAAGCAGAAGGACAGGATGATACTTAGCACTTAAAAAAAAAGAGTACAGTTCAATTAAAAAGTTAATTTTTCAGTTTTGTGTGCAAGAGTGAAAAAAAAAAGTTCAGTATTACTGGAGAATTGTACTGAGATGATAAATTGCATTATTTTGGAACTATTCTCTTTTCTATGGAGCTCTGAAAGATAACAGATGAGAAAAACAAAATAAAACAAACGAGCAAAAAAACCAAAACCAAACAAAAAAAAAAACCCACAACCAAAAAAAACCCCAAATCAAAACACTGAGACAGTCATCAGACCTATTTGGATGTCTTGATTAATATGTATTTTTCTCTTGTGCAAAACAGCACTTTAAGATATTAACAATGTAACTTTCTGAGGTCCAACAACTCATCTTATATCAAAGCATTACATTTCAGTTTACATGAAAGACAACTCTGCCATGAGTTGTGGAAATGCATTGGCATAAGTTAACTGAATTCTGGACTGTCCTGGTTCCGGCAGGG
>VZSF01007161.1:7607-32876 GCA_013398295.1 Chionis minor
CAATGTGCCCCTGTGGCTAAGAAGGCCAATGGTCTCTTGGGATGCATTAAAAAGAATGTGGCCAGCAGGTTACCCCTATCCTCTGCTCTACCCTGATGAGGTCACATCTGGAGTACCGTGTCCAGTTCCGGGCTCCTCCATTTAAGAAGGACAAGATACTACTGGAGACAGTCCAGCAGAGGGCTATGAAGATGACAAGGGACTGGGGCACCTCTCTTAGGGGTAAAGCCTAAGAGACCTGGGTCTGTTTAGGCTGGAGAAGACTGAGAGCGGATCTCATCCATGCTTGTAAATATCTAAAGGGCAGGTGTCAAGAGGATGGGGCCAGACTCTTTTCAGTGGTGCCCAGCAAGAGGAGAAGAGGCAAGGGGGGCAAATTGTAGCGTGCGTAATTTCATCTCAATGTGAGGAGAAACTTCTTTACTCTGAGGGTAACAGAGCTCTTGAACAGGTCGCCTAGAGAGGTGGTGGAGTGTCCGTCTCTGGAGATATTCAAAACCCACTTGGATGTGTTCCTGTGCAACCTAATGTAGGTAAACCTGTTTTGACAGTGGGGTTGGACTAGATGATGTCTGAACATCCCTTCCAACCCCTACCATTCCACGATTCTGTAATGGATCAATGTCTAAGCAGAAACCCGTGGTGAGTGGCATTCCTCAGGGGTCAGTACTGAGACTGGTGCTGTTTAAGATCTTTGTCAGTAACATGGACAGTGGGATTGAATGCACCTTCAGCAAGTTTGCCAATGGCACCAAGCTGAGTGGTGCGGTCAACATGCTGGTGGGAAGAGATTTTATCTGTCGTGGTCTGGCCTCAGCCAGTAACAAAGGACCATGTAGTCACTCACTCAACCCCCACAGGGGTGGTGGAGAATGGGAAGAAAAAAGCAAAACCCATGGGTTGAGATAAAAGCAGTTTAACAGAACACCAAACGAAAGAGGAAAAAGAACATGAACACTGACAGAGCAATGTACAAACAGGGTTATTGTACCACTGCTTACCCACCAGACCTGGGAAATCCCAGCCTGCACCCAAGCCGCGACTTCCTGCCTCGTCCCCCAGCCATCTTCCCCCTATAGACTGGGCATGGCTCGGAGGGTATGGCATAACCATGTCCTGGGCCAGAAATTAACCCCATCCCCACTGGAACCAGGACACCATCCACAGGGGCCTGGATGAGCTTGAGAGGTGGGCCTGTGAGAGCCTTGTGAAGTTCAAGAAGGCCAAGTGCAAGGTCGTGCATGTAGGTCGGGGTAATCCCAAGCACGAATACAGGCTGGAAGGAGAATGGATTGAGAACAGCCCTGAGAAGGGCTTGGAGGTGTTGGTGGATGAGAAGCTCAAAATGAGCTGGCAATGTGCACTTACAGCCCAGAAGGCCAACTGTATCCTGGGCTGCATCAAAAGAAAAGTGGCCAGCAGGTTGAGGGAGGTGATTCTGCCCCTCTACTCAGCTCTTGTGAGACCCCACCTGGAATACTGTGTCCAGCTCTGNTGGTGGGAAGAGATTTTATCTGTCGTGGTCTGGCCTCAGCCAGTAACAAAGGACCATGTAGTCACTCACTCAACCCCCACAGGGGTGGTGGAGAATGGGAAGAAAAAAGCAAAACCCATGGGTTGAGATAAAAGCAGTTTAACAGAACACCAAACGAAAGAGGAAAAAGAACATGAACACTGACAGAGCAATGTACAAACAGGGTTATTGTACCACTGCTTACCCACCAGACCTGGGAAATCCCAGCCTGCACCCAAGCCGCGACTTCCTGCCTCGTCCCCCAGCCATCTTCCCCCTATAGACTGGGCATGGCTCGGAGGGTATGGCATAACCATGTCCTGGGCCAGAAATTAACCCCATCCCCACTGGAACCAGGACACCATCCACAGGGGCCTGGATGAGCTTGAGAGGTGGGCCTGTGAGAGCCTTGTGAAGTTCAAGAAGGCCAAGTGCAAGGTCGTGCATGTAGGTCGGGGTAATCCCAAGCACGAATACAGGCTGGAAGGAGAATGGATTGAGAACAGCCCTGAGAAGGGCTTGGAGGTGTTGGTGGATGAGAAGCTCAAAATGAGCTGGCAATGTGCACTTACAGCCCAGAAGGCCAACTGTATCCTGGGCTGCATCAAAAGAAAAGTGGCCAGCAGGTTGAGGGAGGTGATTCTGCCCCTCTACTCAGCTCTTGTGAGACCCCACCTGGAATACTGTGTCCAGCTCTGGAGCCCACAACATAAGAAGGGTGTGGACCTGTTGGAATGGGTCCAGAGGAGGGCCATGAAGATAATTAGAGGGTTAGAGCAGTAACTCTAATAGGTTAGAGTCCTATGAGGACAGGTAGAGAAAGCTGAGGTTGTTCATCCTGGAGGAGAGAAGGCTCCAAGGGGACCTTATAGCAGCTTTCCATTGTCTGAAAGCAGCCTACAAGAAAGCTGTAGAGGGACTTTTTACAAGGACATGTAGTGATAGGTCGAGGGATAATGGCTTCAAGCTGCAAGAGGGTAGATTTAGATTGGATATCAGGAAGAAATTTTTCCCACTGAGGGAGGTGAGGCACTGAAGCAGTTTGCCTACAGAACTTTTGGAGGCCCCATCCCTGACAGTGTTCAAGGCCAGGTGGACGGGCCTTTGAGCAACCAGGTGTAGTGGGCAGTGTCCTTGCCCATGGCAGGGTGGTTGGAACTAGATGATCTTTAAGATCCTTTCCAACCTAAACTATTCTATGATTCTATGAAAAAGCATAACCATTGCAATGTGGTGAGATTACTATGGAATATATTTTTAATATTTAGGAGGCATTCTGTAGACCATTTTTTGTTGGAAGATTTTTCCTACAAAGCAGTTGTTATAGTAACACATTGCTGGGTATTTGCTTCCCTCCATTTCAGCAAGTTCACTTCTTAGTTTTTGGAAGGAGAATTTTGCCTCTGGTTTTGACTTGAGGAAACTGTATTTTCCCCAGAACTTCATGGTTTTACTCTTTCTTAACAAAAACTCTTCTCACTCAGAAACAAAGTCTGATTCGTATTCCATTCTACGAGTCAACAATTTTGTACTACTAGCTACGGAGACAGAATGAGATGTAACATAAAACAACTTATATTCTGCAATACATTCAGTTTCTTTTAGAATCTCATGTTATTCTCTTTCATGTCCCAAACTTTAATGACCTTTTGTTTGGCTTGAAATTTAATTGATTTCTTTTTTGAACTACTGTAACTAAAAAAACCTTAAATCATTCCAGATCATTGCAAAGTGAAGCTGACCATCTTATTTTTGGCTAAATATGTTTGTGATCATGTTGTGTTTTGATAGGCAATAAGTATTAGAAGACCATTGTCATATAATGGAGATATTACTCAAAGCACTGGAAAAAGTAGATCCAGAAAAACTCCTTTGAGGTTTTTTTTATAATCTAGCCCAAGATATTTGATACAGATGAAATGAATCAGGGTTGAGAGCATTCAGGATCCGGGAGAAAGTGCTTAGAGTCACATAGGCTGTTTCCTAGAATTTCTTGTATATTTTTGTGTACTACACGCATATACCAATATGGCAGTGCGTCTCCACAGTCAAAACTGTAATTAGGTGGTAGTTTACAACAGCATTCCCTAGAGCTCTTCTGTATGAGGTGAAAATCAGATTGCACTGAAAACTGTTCAGGGGATGAGGGGAGTGACTGAACCTGTCAGCTACCTTGTGGAAAGAAACACAGCTCCTGCACTCAGAATTTGAGTGGTATGTGGAAAGAAGAGCAGCTTTACTGATACACTTATTTCAGAGGAAATCTCATTTGAGCTAAGGGCTGCAGAAAAAGTGCTTGACATAGATGGAATAAGTCTGGAGATCAATTGAGCAGCAATGACAACAACAATCAATGAGTTTGCAAATATCTAGTTTTTACTCTGCAGAAGAGAGAGATGTCAGGTACTTTTGGATTCTATCAGCTGGAAAGGAGTAGCTATTTATGGAAATAAAGCATATGTACATTTCTCTCCCCGATATCATTCCTTGCCTTAACTAAACTGTATCATTCTTGAAATCAAGTATTTCATTCTCTTTTCTTTGTTCTCAAAGAAAGACGTTAGTGGTCAGTGCAAGGAAGTTTGCCTCAGATGGGAGTTATGACATACATTTCACCAATTACACTTGAAAGTCCCCTTCCTGAAGCTTTAAATTAAGCTTTGCATCTTCTGGGGCTCATGTATTGCACTTAATCCTATCCATTTCTCAAATATTCACTAGCTCCAAGTATGTAGCATGTGGATGTCAGCAATACTGTGAGTAGTCCTCTGGATTTTGTAGGTCAGATTCAATTTGTTTCACACAAATAAAGTCTTGCTTTCTTTGTAGCCAGGTTCTATAAATTAGTCTTTTGGATTCCCTGTCCTGGGAATCTGTCTGACAGAGGCTTGCATATTATGCAAATTTGCTGCTGAAACAACAAAAATGTTACTGCATCTTTGAACTGAGTTTTTAACCTTTGTTCCCTTATAGTCTTGTCTAGTACAACAGTAGAATCTTAATGCAAAATCCATGCACATAAATTCTTATGTTTTCATAAATTAAGCTTTTGAGATATGCTGCCACTCATTTGAACAGTGGTTTGGGTTTTTTTTTCTAGCTGGACATATGGGAAAGACACCTTAAGAAAAGACCCTGCATCTCGACGTTCACCTCTGCTATCATTCCAAACAATTCCACTTTCTTTCTGTTATTATTTCAAGATTTTCTTGACAAGTGAGTACAGAAATGAAGAGATAAAGCCTGACTGACTCAATTTATCTCAGACCAATAGCCTACAGTCACAATGAAGGATTAATACACTACAGTAAATCACCTCCTGGGTATCCAAATCCAAATCAGGGGCATCTTTTCAATTTTTATTTTTTTAAACAAACATGAAGAGAAAATGAAAATATACATTCAATGTCTTTTCTCCGTCACTCTTCTCAAATTGTGTCCATGCTTTGATTTTCAAGCTAATATGAGTCGCAAAAGAGTGAGCATGCTAGAAGTGGTATCTTCACAGTCATTCATTGGGAAACATATGCTCCTCAGACATGAAGTGAGGGTATTTTAATCAACATTTTAATAGTGCATCCCTATTTTGAATAACATTGTGGCCAGCTCCTAAGAGTAATCTGCAAAGATATTTGTGTCATTTGTACTGTGGAAGTCTATGGTACACTAAGTTTATAATACATGAGACATATGCCAAACCTTTAGGTCGTTTTCTGTTGGGCTTCTAAAAATATTAGGTATAATTTTGCATTATAACAAGATGTTGTTTGGGAGTCAAAAGCTGCAGGTTGGGAAAATCTTCTCATTAATATATTCAACACCATATTACAAATGAAAAGTGTCAAAGAATTTGTTTCCAAAATGCAAGCACCGGCTCAGTTCCTTAGGCTATAAACTTTATTCATGTGAGTTTCTGCTGAATTTTTCCCTACAAGTTTCTGATTTCTTGTTCTATATATAATATCTATTTCAAAAATCATTTTAAATGCAGCCCCACGTAGTCTAAGAAAGGCAATCTTCTAACTTGAAAAAACAGTGAAATACTCAGCCAGGTATTTCCTGGTAAGTGATTCAATAAGATATGGTAATATGTTTCAAACCAAGGTTTTTATATTAGAAGACAGAGGTGTCATTCAAAGTGCTGCATCCTGGCATTTATCTCAGTTTACCAAGGCATGTTTCCTGAAGGACAGCATGTGTTGTCCTCCTACTCTGTATGTTTATACTATCCTTTGTAACGCCAAGAGGTTTCATAGAAAAATTACCTGTATGCAGCAAATAGTGCATTGCTGCATCAGAGAGAAAAGAAGATCTTGTTTCTCTTAAACTCCCAAGGTATTAAGTTGCTGTAGTGGATATATTCTACTGCCTTGTCCCAACACATGCATTCAAATCCAATTTCACTAACTTTCCCACCAATGTATACAAGTAATCATTCTGACAAAGTCAAAGCATCTGTTAGAAGACAAGGGCCTTTGCCCCCTAGGCTCAGGGACTTCTTCAAAGGCAGTCAAGACAGCTCTTGAAAGAGTCAAAACTATATAAAATAACTTATGCCATCTACTTGGGGGTGAATTTAAACTCAAGTAAAGCACCCTTTGGGGACAGAGTGGCTTCAAGGATAATATGAAACGGTTTTACAGTGGCAGAGGAGACTGAAGAGCAAATTATAAAGCAGCAAAGACCTACTGACAGAAAAGTAAAGGATAATCCCTTCAAGCTATATGAAAGAAGTCAGAGGCAGCTGCAACCAAAAGTTAATAATGTGGTTCAAAGTGTTTTCGGTATCTTCACTCCATCTTCACTATTGATTTTAGAAGAAACACCTCATCCTCACCCTTTCCCTTAAATCTCTTAATACATATATTCAGTTCTACAAGGAGAGGCAATAGCAGAAAAAAAAGCAAGGAAACACTGTAGCCCATAGTAATGGCAGCGTATTTAACAACATGCTGTGTCAGAGTGTGTGGCTGTGCTGAGAACTAACAAACTCCCAAGGGGAGCATGCAAGGACACTAAGCTAGGCGCCCCTCCAGAGGAGCCCAAAAGGCACATCAGGGGACCATCAGACCACAAGGATATAGCATGGTCAGTGCAGCTCCTTCTCCAGCTCCCTAGTTCAACCCTGGTTCTGCAGAGGCACAATGCTGAAAAAGTCATGCCATACTCTCAGAATAAACTCAGGAAGCCCATTCTGTCACAATTTCCTCAAGAAGTAGTCTGCAGAGGAGTGTAGTGTTTCCTGGTACTATTGTAGCAGATTTCAGTTGGTGAAGCAGGGGTTTGTAGAAGATGGGTATTGACGACACTGAACTGCACCACACACGCTCTATGCAGGAGTGGCTCACCCTTTCTGAAGAAGACACCACCACTAACTGGGAAAGGCAAGGAAGGTGTTTTTTCATGAAACCTAGCAACAGAAGTGTTAATAGTAGATTTTTTAAATATTTGAGATCTTCAGTTTAAATAATAGCTATCAGCACTGAGCACTCAGACACTGCCTCTCTAGGGGGAGTGTGTATTGGAGTCTTTCACTGTGACTACAAAAATGCTGAGACATTCTATGGGGCAGAAAAGAAAGGAACACATGATGCTGGTATGGTATTTAAGCACAGAAAAGCCTATAGATATGTTCTTTGCCAGGCATCATTCCAATTAGCTCACACTTGGTACATGATTGCCTTGTTTGGGAGGCTAGTGCATTTACCAGCACAGGTGCAGGTCCATTTTATGACAGATTGTTTCTAAACCATGACACCTTCTGGATGTCTAATTTACTAGTGCATAAGCAAACTTAAAATTTTACCATAAGTTCACAACTGTACTTGGGGTTTACATTACTTCAATAACATTTGTTATGAAAATACATATATATGTTTATAAATATATGTATACATATGTATGTAGTAGGTATAACAACTACACACAAATATTTTATATTTCTGTCCTCTCTAGGGAAATTCATGGGAACCTGTATTAATGGTGAACAAGACTTGTTGCCTCTCTGCCGTGTTTCACCTGGGGATAAATACTCCTCACTGCCCCGAGCAACACCACCAACCACATGATTTTCCTGGACAGTGCTGAATAAAATTTTCTAATCAAAGGTGCTTAGATGATTAAGCTGAAGAAAAAGGCAGCTGCTTGTTTTAAGAGACCAGACAGTACCCAGATTGAAGAACTGTGACAGAATCTGATAAACTCAGACACAGCATCCAATGTTTTTCATCATTAGGGCATATGCTGTATCTCTATTTACACTAACTGCTTTGTTTCTGTTTGTTGATAAGTAGCTTGGGTTTCTGCCCTATAGAGAACCTGAAAATCTGCAGCGTGTCCTTTGAGAGAGGGATCTTCTCAGTATTATCTTTAGAAACTGAAAAAGTTAGAGTTGTTTCTTACTATTTCTTTAATTATGGTCTGTCTTCATTATTAGACTGTAGGGCAATCAGCATTGCTTTGCCTTTGATAGGTGTGCTTATTGCAGCACACATGAACAATAATTATGACAAATGTCAACTGTGTAGATTTGAGAAGTTTTAGATAGACTTCATTGTAAATATCTGCCTCAAATATTTCTAGAAATGCTGTAAGAGGAGCTAGATGATGTGAGGGTTTTTTTATTACAAAATATTTTTGCAATCTATTTACTATATATTTATTACAGAATTGAAATAAGTCTACCTACTTTATTGTACTAAGTGAAAAACTTGGTTGACATTTAACTAAAAGTTTGTGAACTATAGTATTTACTCCCTAATGTAATGCATTTCACAACCAACCCCTCCTAAACTAAAAAAATAAAGTTTTGTTCTTATTAAGCTACAAGTGTCACTTGAGTCTCAGTCTTAGATTTCTTAAGCACTATTCAGCCGTTTTTCCAGACGAGCAGTCAGAAGTATTAAACAGGCTGACCTGAATTTCACCCAGGGTGCAGGGCAAAACATTCAACTGGCACCAAAGAGGAGACTGCAGAATATCTGATGCTCTTAACTGCCAGTAAGGGAATTTCAGGAAGAAGAAATAGAGCAGAGGCATCTCTCTCACAACTTTCTCCCCTTTCACATCCTGTTTTGAGATCTGTTTAGATTCTCAGGTTTTACAACATGATTACTGTACCACAAATCCTGTAATTTGCAACACAGAAATAAAAAGAATAGCTATTGTAAGTCAACCCCAACAGTTAAGCTCTGTGACAAAGTACCCAGATAGTTTTCCTTTACTCTGGACATTAGGGACACGTATAGTACACTTGAATCTTACATGAAAGGTGTTTTTCCAACAAATACATTGTATTTCTTAAATTGATGCATACACAAAGTTGGTTTGAAAACACTAATCATGACTTTAATATGAAGTTGGCATGAGGAATCACATAGCATGTTTTAGTAATATAAAAAGGAAAAATAAGCTGGAAAAATTTTTTGCTGAATTTATAGATTTCATAGAATTTAAGACAAGAATAAACTAACTCAAAAGCACTTTTATGCAGAAATACACAGAGGAAGTGCACTAGCATTTTTAAAATTGGAAATACCTTCCTTATCTCAGATCTGGATATTACTTTGTCTCTGCACAAGTTAGAAAGATGTACCATTAGATAACCAAGGAAGAGATTATTGTGTCCTCCCATAAACTCTATTTATTGCATCTAGCAACCCTTTCAGAGTCATCAGTATTTTGGGGAAAAAGTAGCAAGCCACCCATCCCCAGAATATACTTGGCCAGATCTACATCACAAGCAGTCTTTCTGGATTATCCTAGGGCTGACTGAAGCCCTGAAGCCCACTCCACAGAACTTTATGTTTATGAACATACTGAAATAAATACTTTCACTGTAGCTATCTATATTTTACCAAATCCTTCACCTTCTCTTACTGGTTACTTATTTTTAAACACTTTTTAGATTCATTTCTATTTAATATTTATTCAAATCTCCTTACTCTTCACATGAACTTAATGGTAATCATCAGGGCTAATGTGTTTATCAGCACTGCTTTTAGTGTTTTAGAAAAAATGTCATCCCTCTGCGTTGTTGACAAAATCATAAAAATCATATTTCTCTAAATCACATAGCTGTTATTAATCACGTTTAAACTAACTTATCCCAAATATTACTGATGAAAATATAGAACAACCTTGATTGTGACAAGCAGTTTTCAATACAAATAGGGTTAATTCTTTGAATTACCTTGAAGTCATCACTAATAAAACAATGCATCTTCTTGCAAAAAGCCATGACACTTCATAGACTCATGGAATAATTTAGGTAGTAAGTGATCTCTGAAGGCCACCTCGTCCAACTCTCTGTTGAAAGCAGAGCTTTTGTAGAACTAGATCCCACCTATGGTACAAAATTCAAGTCACTCAAGGATTACTTCCTTGCAAAATGCCTTGAGATGAAAGATTCCAACCCAACAAAGTACAATTGCTACTGAAAGACACATTAAAGTAGACACATGTGCAATTGCTTGAAATTAGTATATTGTTTGTTTGTTTTATTTTTACTGTGCTTTCTTTGGAGAAGGAATCTATTTTTAATTTTGTAATTTAAACATTAAACTGTATTCCAAATAGGTATGCTAACTATATTACACTGCCTGTAAAATATTAATTATCATTATTTCCTCAGCTAATGTTACAAAGTGCTTTTTACTTGCAAGATACCTGGTGGACATCCCGTGGTCTTATAAGAACACAATTGATATTGTTTGAAATACCTTTCTTGGGGGATAATGCAATAATATCTGTCTTGGGGTATAACATAATAATCATAATGCAATATGACCCATTACACACCAAAACTAAAGGCATAGCCATGGTAGCTTCCTCTTACACTTGATGAATTTTATATTACTTTTGAAAGTAACTGTTAAGGAGAACATACGGGCAATTTTATTTCTGATGCAGGAATTAAACAAGTGTAGGCAGATACAAAAAAAATGACAACAAACTGGCTGAATGAAGTCAGATTTCTATTGAGGGAAAGTTGTCAAGGTGCAATATTAGCAGATCTGGCATACTAAAGATAGGCATAGCATTTGCGAACTATATATACTAAACCAGCCTCTCCTTACTGCTCCAGTTTCTGTGCCATTTGTTTTTCAGAGATAATTTTCATGTTTCATAAATCTGATCTCAAATGAAAATTACTTAATTTTGAATAGATATCAGGCATTAAAATTAATAATTCAACATTTAGAAGATAGATGATAAACTATGTAACTGACAGTGAGTAAAGATGAAAAACCTTGATTCTTGTGTACATAGATTATTGCACCACACTTGTTCTAGAGCATATTCTGTCTTTTGCTGTTGACATTGTTTTATTAATGCATTCAAGTTTCCAAATAGAATTAATACAAATAATGTCTCCCCAAATCCTTCTTTCCTGCATTTTCCTCCTATTTATAATTTGCAAGTGGATTAATTACTGCATTAAAGGGCCAAGATATTGCAAAGTCCAATGACTGACTTCGGGCTTGGGGGAGGTTTGTAGTGATCCTAAGAGTGAGATTAAGACACAAATTATGTCAAATGCTGCCAAGGAGGCCATTTTTATTGAAAAAGTACAGAGGAATGGAGTGATCGGAAAGGCAGGAAATATTAGAAGGAAACTAAGTAAGTATTCGGAAAAATAAGCAAAGGATAGTCACCACCATGGATCTAGCAGCGTCCCGTTCAGCCTCAGTCATCAATTCTTTGGTGGTGGGTGCACAGCACAGCTTGTGTGTGTGGTCCTTTTATCCTCAGTCAGGCACATGTGTATACGTCTTACTTATTGTACGTCCTTTGCATCCTTAGACGCTGCCAGCCCAGCCTGGATAGGAGTCTGTTTTGAAGGCATCTGATGAATGATGAGAATGGTTTGCTGCTATCATAAATTTCTTTCCTGATAAGCTAAATTAATGGTCTGTCGTTTGCACAAGGTTTCTTGCAAGATGCAGAGCAAGCTTTGAGACAGTTATTTGACCTTCCAGTGTCTCACAGATAGTATAGCACATCATTAGTATATACTGTAATACTTGAACAAGCATGAGAAAGTAATGTACTGAAGAAGACTTACGTAAAACATATGAAATAAAATATGGATTCATAGAATGGTTTGGATTGGAAGGTGCCTTAAAGATCATCAAGTTCCAACCCCCCTGTCATGGGCAGGGACACCTCCCACTAGACCAAATTTCTCAAAGATCAATCCTACCTGACCTTGAACAACTCCAGAGATGGGGCATCCATGACGTCCCTGGGCAGCCTGTCCCACCATCCTCACAGGAAAATAATCTCTTCCTAATATCTATTCTAAATCTACCCTATTTGAGTTTAAAACCATTAGCCCTTGTCCTATCATTAAACTCCCTCGTAAAGAGTACTTCCCCATCTTTCCTGTACGCCCCTTCAGATACTGGAAGGCTGCTATAAGGTTTCCCTGGAGCCTTCTCTTCTCCAGGCTGAAGAACTTCAACTGTCTCCTCATAGCAGAGGTGCTCCAGCCCTCTGATTACTTTCATAGACCTCCTCTGGACCTGTTTGAACAGGACCACATCATTCTTATGTTGGAGACCCAGAGCTGGATGCAGTACTTCAGATGGGGGTCACACAAAAGCGGAGTAGAGGGGCAGAATCATCTCCCTCGACCTGCTGGCCATGCTTCTTTTAACACAGTCCAGGATGTGGTTGGCTTTCTGGGCTGCAATTACACATTCCCAGCTCACGTTGAGCTTCTCATCCACCAACACCCCCAAATCCCTCTCTTCAGGTGTGCTCTCAAACCTATTCTCTTCCCAGCCTGTATCTGTGCATGAGATTCCCGCAACACACGTACAGGACCTTGCATCTGGCCTTGTTGAACTTCATGAGGTTGGCACAGGCCCACCTCTCAAGCCTGTCCAGGTCCCTCTGGATGGCATCCCTTCCCTCCAGCGTGTTGACTGCACCACACGGCTTAGTGTTGTCAGCAAACTTGCTGAGGATGCACTCAATCTCACTGCCCATGTCACCAGCTAAGATGTTAAACAGCACTGGTCCCAGAACCAAGCCCTGAGGAACACCACTTGTCACTGCTTGCCACTTGGACATTGAACCATTGATCACAACTCTTTGGGTGCACCTATGTTCCTTACGCATCGAGTGCTTCATCCATCAAATCTATGTCTCTCCACGTTAGAGATCAGGAGGTCATGCAGGACAGTGTCGCACACTTTGTACAAATCCAGGTAGATCATGTCTATTGCTCTGTCCTTATCAACCAATGCTGTAACCCCATTATAGAAGGCCACCNTTAAACTCCCTCGTAAAGAGTACTTCCCCATCTTTCCTGTACGCCCCTTCAGATACTGGAAGGCTGCTATAAGGTTTCCCTGGAGCCTTCTCTTCTCCAGGCTGAAGAACTTCAACTGTCTCCTCATAGCAGAGGTGCTCCAGCCCTCTGATTACTTTCATAGACCTCCTCTGGACCTGTTTGAACAGGACCACATCATTCTTATGTTGGAGACCCAGAGCTGGATGCAGTACTTCAGATGGGGGTCACACAAAAGCGGAGTAGAGGGGCAGAATCATCTCCCTCGACCTGCTGGCCATGCTTCTTTTAACACAGTCCAGGATGTGGTTGGCTTTCTGGGCTGCAATTACACATTCCCAGCTCACGTTGAGCTTCTCATCCACCAACACCCCCAAATCCCTCTCTTCAGGTGTGCTCTCAAACCTATTCTCTTCCCAGCCTGTATCTGTGCATGAGATTCCCGCAACACACGTACAGGACCTTGCATCTGGCCTTGTTGAACTTCATGAGGTTGGCACAGGCCCACCTCTCAAGCCTGTCCAGGTCCCTCTGGATGGCATCCCTTCCCTCCAGCGTGTTGACTGCACCACACGGCTTAGTGTTGTCAGCAAACTTGCTGAGGATGCACTCAATCTCACTGCCCATGTCACCAGCTAAGATGTTAAACAGCACTGGTCCCAGAACCAAGCCCTGAGGAACACCACTTGTCACTGCTTGCCACTTGGACATTGAACCATTGATCACAACTCTTTGGGTGCACCTATGTTCCTTACGCATCGAGTGCTTCATCCATNAGTCATCAATTCTTTGGTGGTGGGTGCACAGCACAGCTTGTGTGTGTGGTCCTTTTATCCTCAGTCAGGCACATGTGTATACGTCTTACTTATTGTACGTCCTTTGCATCCTTAGACGCTGCCAGCCCAGCCTGGATAGGAGTCTGTTTTGAAGGCATCTGATGAATGATGAGAATGGTTTGCTGCTATCATAAATTTCTTTCCTGATAAGCTAAATTAATGGTCTGTCGTTTGCACAAGGTTTCTTGCAAGATGCAGAGCAAGCTTTGAGACAGTTATTTGACCTTCCAGTGTCTCACAGATAGTATAGCACATCATTAGTATATACTGTAATACTTGAACAAGCATGAGAAAGTAATGTACTGAAGAAGACTTACGTAAAACATATGAAATAAAATATGGATTCATAGAATGGTTTGGATTGGAAGGTGCCTTAAAGATCATCAAGTTCCAACCCCCCTGTCATGGGCAGGGACACCTCCCACTAGACCAAATTTCTCAAAGATCAATCCTACCTGACCTTGAACAACTCCAGAGATGGGGCATCCATGACGTCCCTGGGCAGCCTGTCCCACCATCCTCACAGGAAAATAATCTCTTCCTAATATCTATTCTAAATCTACCCTATTTGAGTTTAAAACCATTAGCCCTTGTCCTATCATTAAACTCCCTCGTAAAGAGTACTTCCCCATCTTTCCTGTACGCCCCTTCAGATACTGGAAGGCTGCTATAAGGTTTCCCTGGAGCCTTCTCTTCTCCAGGCTGAAGAACTTCAACTGTCTCCTCATAGCAGAGGTGCTCCAGCCCTCTGATTACTTTCATAGACCTCCTCTGGACCTGTTTGAACAGGACCACATCATTCTTATGTTGGAGACCCAGAGCTGGATGCAGTACTTCAGATGGGGGTCACACAAAAGCGGAGTAGAGGGGCAGAATCATCTCCCTCGACCTGCTGGCCATGCTTCTTTTAACACAGTCCAGGATGTGGTTGGCTTTCTGGGCTGCAATTACACATTCCCAGCTCACGTTGAGCTTCTCATCCACCAACACCCCCAAATCCCTCTCTTCAGGTGTGCTCTCAAACCTATTCTCTTCCCAGCCTGTATCTGTGCATGAGATTCCCGCAACACACGTACAGGACCTTGCATCTGGCCTTGTTGAACTTCATGAGGTTGGCACAGGCCCACCTCTCAAGCCTGTCCAGGTCCCTCTGGATGGCATCCCTTCCCTCCAGCGTGTTGACTGCACCACACGGCTTAGTGTTGTCAGCAAACTTGCTGAGGATGCACTCAATCTCACTGCCCATGTCACCAGCTAAGATGTTAAACAGCACTGGTCCCAGAACCAAGCCCTGAGGAACACCACTTGTCACTGCTTGCCACTTGGACATTGAACCATTGATCACAACTCTTTGGGTGCACCTATGTTCCTTACGCATCGAGTGCTTCATCCATCAAATCTATGTCTCTCCACGTTAGAGATCAGGAGGTCATGCAGGACAGTGTCACACACTTTGTACAAATCCAGGTAGATCATGTCTATTGCTCTGTCCTTATCAACCAATGCTGTAACCCCATTATAGAAGGCCACCAAATTTGTCAGGCATGACTTGTCTTTAGTGAAGCTATGCTGGCTGTCACCGATCATCTCCTTTTTTTCCATGTGTTTTAGTATAGTTTCCAGAAGGATGTGCTCTGTGATCTTGCCCGGCACAGAGATGAGACTGATCAGCCTGTAGTCCCCCAGGTCTACTTTCTAAAAATGAGGGTTAAGTTTCCTCTTTTCCAGCCAGTGGGAACTTCACCAGACTGCCATGACTTCTCAAATGTAATGGGAAGTGGCTTAGCAACTTTAACTTCCAGTTCTCTCATGTCCTGGTTTGGCTTCAGCCAGTGACAAAGAACCATGCAACTGCTCACTCAGATCTTACAGTAGCGAGGGAGACTCAGAAGAAAAAAAAGCAAGATTANTCAGAAGAAAAAAAAGTAAGATTAAGATAAAAAAGCAAGGTTGACATAAAACCAGTTTAACAGGGCAGCAAAAGAAATAGAAAAAGAACAACATTAATGCTGGTGGATGGACATACAAACAGGGTTACCTCCACACTACCCATTGCCTGGTGCCAGGAAGTGGTAATTTCCAAACTGCTCCCCCAGCTAACTCCTGCCTAAGTACTGGGCATGGAATCGAGTGGTATAGAATACCTGTGTCCCAGACAGAAATCAACCTTATCCCCACTGGAACGAGGAGACTTCAGGACCCAGAGATGAATCTCTTCGGGTCCCTGGAATTTGTGCATCCTCAGTTTCCTTAGACGGTCTTGAACTTGGTCTTCTAAAGTCTTCATTCTCCTAGTCCCTGCCTTTGCCTTCTGCAACTTGCACGGTGGGGTTAGAGCATCTGCTGGTGAAGAATGAGGCAAAAATTCATTGAAGAATTCAGTCTTCTCTATAACCTATGTTACCAGATCTCTTGTTTCCTTCCAGCGAAGTCCCACATCTTCCTTAGTCTTCCTTTTATTACTGACATACCTACACAAGTCTTTCCTGTTGCCCTTGACAACCATGGTCAAATTTAATTCTTTCTGGGTTTTAGCTTTCCTAACCTGATCCCTGGCTGCTTGGACAGTTCCTCGGTATTCCTCACAGGCTACCCGTCCTTGCTTCCGCCCTCTGTAGGTCCCCTTTTTGCTTTTGAGTGTGTCCAGGAGGAGCTCCCTGTTCATCCATGCAGGACTTCTGGTGTTTTTGCCTGACTTCCTCTTTGTTGGGATGCATTACTCCTGAGCTTGGAGAAGGTGTTCCTTGAATATGAACCAGCTTTCTTGGACCCCTCTTCCCTCCAGGGCTTTATCCCATGGTACTCTGGCCTCTTCCGAGATCTGCTTGGCAAAGTCTGTTCTCCTGAAGTCTAGGGTAGTGAGCTGCTGTGTGCCCTCCTCGATCCCCTAAGGATCTTGAACTCCACCATTTCATGATCATTGCAGCTAAGGCTGCCCTTGAGCTTCATAGCATTATATAATTTTATAATGTACTATTATAATGCATAATAGCATTATATGAATGTGCTAATACCCAATTGCATTGTTATCTTCTTCCAACTTTAATTATAGGATGAGGTCTTGCATACTTTCTAGCTTTCCTTGGTTGTTGACTAGTTTAAGTTGCATGTACTTTGATTAAGAGTCAAATCTTTTTATGTACTCAAAATTATAATCTCCAAAATCATGTATATTGACTTTAAATGATGCATCTATAAATGCAAACTCAATATGCACTGAAAATTAAGACAGATTTCACCTAAAAAATAAATGCATTAAACAGCTGTGATGTTTTGCTGTTCAATAGGGCCATCAAAGCTATACACAACTCTTCCATATCACAACACTACTACTTTACGAGTTAATATCAAAATGTCATTTCTTTCTACAAAATGAAAGGGTATTCTAATCTGCACATGCAGGTGGTATGACAAAAAGCCATTTGCTTGATGGTCATACCCAGAGTAAGTTGGTCTCTGAAGTCATACATGTCAGAATCCCATGCCAATAAAACTTGTCTCCAAACTTTGAAGTTTCAGAATGTTGTCCAAATATAGCCAGCCTAGTCATATCTGAGTTCAGAAGTATTTTTCTCTTAAGGTGTTGAAGTTTGAAACCAACCAATGTAAATCCAGGAGAATGCTGAGAATGTCCTCAGTTTTAGCATTTCACTGCAGCTTCCCCATTCATGTACTGGTATGCTTCCACAGGATCAGATTGAGCGAAGACTAAAGCCTCTAACTGATAGCACTGTAGAAAGAACAACAGTACCAACAGTTCCATGATGTTCAAGAAAAGTTAGGGCCATGACACAAGGGAAGAGAGTTACAATTCTGTAACAGGTAGACCTATTGACCTCAAAGATTTAAATCAGGTTGTATATGCATACCCCACTGATGTTACACAGAATATGTCTTGAATTTAACAAGTATGTGTCAAGGAGTCATTTCTGCAGCTTAAGTTTGATGCTCCTCAGTGATTTACTTACTATAGTATTCTAGTTAAAGCATTAGTGCGACTTTGTATATCTTATTTGTAGCTGAGTAGATTCTTACCATATATATGCTAAGAGTAAATGGACACAACTGGGGATCTTTAGTGTCAAAAGAACAGCTCCGCAAGTAAAAAGCTATATGAATATATGTCATTATAGAATGTTTTAGAGGACTGATACAGTAGTTTTTGTCATTTTCTTATGGAGTTTCATTAGAGAAGCATAAAATTACACTGAAAAAAATACCCTGCAAATGGGTCTATAGAAGCAAAATAAATCCAACTACACAAAGAGCCAAATAAAATCTAGTACAGATCATATCTAAGACTGCTATTCATTTTAGTTCCACAAATTCAAGTGTTTTTCACTGTGTAATTCCCTTTTCCAAAAAAAGAGCATGGAAGATCTTGTGTAATGGATTAGGAGTTTGCATACGCATCTAGAATAATGTGGCAGATCATTTAGGAGGAAACAGACACAGTATTTCTTCACATAAGGATTTCTTCTTTGTGTATTCAGACAAAAAGTCTGCATTTGTTTTATATTCTGTTTATTATTTGCCAAGTACAAAGGGAATATATTCAGAGCTAAATAAGTGAAAGCACTTTGTCCAAGAGACAAAAATAATTCACTGGACAATAAAGCAGCATTCTACTCCTTATTCAGTTCTTCAAAACTTATATATGCTGTACAGCTAGACTTCGAAGGAACTAGCTAATGCTGTTAGAGAGATTCTCCATAGGAAGGTTTTCAAACTGGAGGATAAGGACTCCACCAAATGTCCCAAATCCTCCCTACCAAATAAAGTTTTAAGACATGGGATGCTGGAACCAAATCCATGAACAGCTGCTAATTTAAAAAAAAGAAATCCAACACTGAACTCCAAGTATTGGCACACTACACCTGCTGAGCCATAGCATTTTCTACCCACTCAACTGCACCTTTAAACCTGACATACACTGAGCAGTTTCATTTTCAAAGGAGGAGAGCAGATGCTACTAATGACATGATTCCTGGCTAATACACACGCCTGGTCATGTGGTTTAACCTTAATATGCTATATATAAAAAAAGTAATATATCTACACAAGTATATAAATATGCATAGAAATACATGTATATAACTGGTTATGCAAATAAGGAGACGAACCATTGCAGCAGAAGGTAGTTTCAGGAAGATTTTTAACTGAGCTTAATAAATTGTTTACTCAGCTCTGAGAAGGAATGAGATTAGTAATGTTTTGTTACATTTTGCTTTAATAGTTACAATTGATCAAATGGTAGAAGAAATTAAAACCAAAACAAGTTAGGATTCTTCAGTAAATGGTATTAAATACAAATAAAACTACTTTTTTTTTTCTAAATATATGGAAACAATAGATTTCCTGATTAATGCCTAAGCACTAAAGGTCCTCTTGTAGGTGACTTTTTTGTCATATCATTTTACCAGAAGCCTAGCTATCCAGTTGGTCTCTGTATCACTGAAGTCTGAAAGATTATGATAGGTAAATAATCAAAAAGGATCATTTTATGCACTGCATAAAAACAAGTTTAACACTCCTCATGAGTGTTAAGTAATCACATTCCTTGATCAGTAAAAGAAAAGGGTTCCTTCACTACCTTATATATATATATATATATTTATGCAGGTCTGTTTGTCAGGGATGAGATTCAGTTCCACTTGGGTTTTAACATTCATTCGTTCTTTTTTCTATTACTTCATGAGATTCAGTACTAAGAATTCTGCATTTAGGGAACAAGTAGATCCAGCAAAGATTTTTATAAACCTTTATGAAAATTCTGAATGTTTTTCCATTAAGTTTCTTTTCATGAACACTTAACATGCAAGTCTTTCATCACAGCAACTGATCCAGCTAAATGTAGATAAAGTATTAACAATAGCTATGTCTGGAAAAATGCAAGAAGGTAACAGGAGATACTCACTGACATCTGGAAATCTGATAGTCTAAAGTGCTCTACCAGTACTTTCCTAGATTGTTATATCTACAAGTGTATTACACACAGCAAAAGGGCAATACAATACACCCAACTGACCATGGTTTCCCAAAGTTTGGATTCAGAGGCCACCAAGCACAGAACTCTAACAGTTCTGCCTGCTCTTGGATTCTTTTTACTGACTGATGTGTGCACATTTGATTTTAACCTCACATAATTAAAGCAAATTAAGTTTTGGATAATTAAGAATTTCATAATATATTAGAAATCGGTTTCTATGTTCAAATGCATATAGTTTATAATTAGAAAGCAAGATACCATCAAGTACTCTTAATTAATAGTTAGATCTAACTTTACCATGTTCACTCGTCTAGTTAGCTATCAAGTAAGGACAATAAAAATATCAGCTCAAGAGTTGCTTGGGAATTTGCTGTCAATAATATGTCTGAGAAATTTGTCTTTTTAAAGGGAAAGAAAAAATAGAAAACTGCTAATTTTGCAGACATCATATGATTTTCTTGTCAGGAAATTTAAAGAAGTTCTTTAGTGCTGGGCTAAACCTTAACTGAACATACTTGTCAATCTGAATCACAATGTTTCACTTTGGAGAACTGACAAATGAATTCACACTTTCTAGTGTTGTAGTGAGTGCTATCAGTTCAAGCTCTTCATATTCCTGTGAAACGATTCCCCATTAGTTGAACTACATTCAGTAAAAAGCTTTGTCAGTTCTGAAAGGGATTGCATGATGTTTTTACCTGTGGTAACATGGAACTGTAGCTGACAAATTCAATCATCCCTATAATTTCTGACATTTCTGGGTCATGCTATATGTGCCATGATGAATAAACAAGTGAAAAGTCACCTTGCCCAAGCCTCTTGAAGTACAGGACCATCAATTCACTATGTGACAATCTAAAGGGGAACCTCAATAATAAACCTATGAATTAGTATGTACACACACACTAAGAAATACAAACTGAACTGGAAAGGAAAAACAAGTTATTCATCCTCCAAAATAAGCACTCAAAAAAGTCTTGGATTCCTGCTGCTTTCCTTTATTAGAGGAAGAGACCTGGTATAATTATGTGCGTTGGGGAATATATTTTGATTGCCTGTTGGAGTCAGTTTATTAGAACACATTTCTACATGTACTTAATGTTGTAAACTTTTATGGAAAAGTTAAGTGCCTTTTTTCCCCCTCTCATACTTACACTGTAATTAGTAGTAGTGTGATACAATAAAGAATTTTCCCATGCAAAACTAAAGATATTTTGGTGGGATGAAAGAAAAATATTTACCAAAAGCAGCTAAGTATCTAAGCAAAATTTTATTTCTGCTCATGCTAATTCAATGTGCCAGAATTACTTCTTCCTGAATCGTGTATCTTTCAGCAGACTAAAATAAAGCAAGAAAGGGACTTGGGGACAATATAAGAGCATGCAATTCTGATCTGCAGCTTACACTACTAGTCATGCTCTGCAGACTAATTTTCCAGCTCCATTTGCCCTTTTGCTATGGAGACTACTTTCTCCAGACATAAGCAAACTGAGCAGAAAAGCACAAAATCAAAATAAGTAAATTGGCTTTCCCTGCAATTTTGTGCAATAATACACAAGTAAATGCATCTTTTTCTTATGTGCATTTTGTTTTCTGTTATAAATAACAGGTAAAGAAAGAGACATGACAAGACAAGAAAACATGACAGAAACAGCATCTTAGGAGTTGCACATGTACAAAAAACACCTGTTTGAGCCAAAAAGTTATGTCTTTCTCTTGTTGTATATACGTCCTTTGAAATGAATCAGTCAGATGTTAAGGTATAAGCAAAGCATTATTTAAATCTCTCTACTGATCCTCAAGATAGCTGCAGTTATAAATCTTGGTAAACTGGAGAAAACTGAGTTCAGACCATCCACAAAACCTTACAGAAGCTTTAACATTTAGAGAAACAAAAAACATCTCTAAAAAATAATTAAATTCCTAAGGTTCATTCTGTACAATATCAAAACTTACTTGCTTCTTTGTCTTCTATCTCAAGCTCTGTTTTATTAGAGGAATATAGCATCAACAGTAAAAGGAATACTGGAGAGTTTGCAGCTGACAAAAGCGACCGTATGAAATACACTATAGCATCATAATGAACAGATATACCTTCAGAGGTTCATTATGAGCCTGTAAGTCAAGAATTCTATAACAAATGGAAATACAGTTGTCTATCAAAGGAAAAGTACAAAGACTACGGCCTGCAATGTAAGTGAAGAACAGAAGAGTATTGTTTTCCATTTATGTTAGGTTGTGGGCATATAAACAATATGAAGCAAGCTGAACAATTCCCTTATTTTCAGTCTTCATAGAAATAATTAAAGTAGCCAGATAGTTATAAAAAAATAGTGTTAAAGGAGAAGAAAACAAAAGCTAAGATTGGGAAAGAACCATTGAGGAATACTTTGAAAAGTTATATATATATATTTATATTGGTACAGCTTGCCAAAAATACATGCTTAGCATTGTCAAACTTTCTGAAGCCATCTGAGCCATTATCAGCTCTGCAAAAAGTCATGCAAAATAAGTTTCAAGAGAAAGAAGAGTGAGCAAGGTCATATATGAAATCTGGAAAAGATACATCTTAAACCATAAACCTATCAGCTAACCTTTGTGTCTGAGAAAATACTAAAGCAAATCATCAGGTACTTCACTCAAACAGGGCTAGTATCAAAAGTAGGCATTGTTTCTCATCTGGAACAGCACCGTACAGTTTGTCTGGTGTCTAAGTAGTATGTTGAGCACTCATTGAAAATTCTCCAAGGTCAGGGAATTAGTAATGCCTTTCCTGGATGGATTCACTGGTGTCTCTGGATGACTTGCATCTTCAGTCTTTAGCTTACAGAGGGCACTTTTCATTTACCTAGCTGCCTACTTACCTGCAGTGCATAGGGACTTAATTATATCTGAGACTTCTATCCCTCTGGTCAATGTCAAATTTGGTTGAAAAGAGGTTATTAATCAGGAAGAACAGACACAAGGAGTGTGAATGCAGAGGGCTAATTTCCTTCGGAAATTAGCTAAAAAGCAGCTGAAAAAGATTTCTCAAGGGCAAAACTCATCAAATCAATCTGACATTTGACACTGTCTGAGAAGATATTTTTCTAAGTGAAAGGGAGAAATATAGCTGGGTGAAATAAAGTATTTGCAACTGGCTCCAGATTCAAGTTGTAGTTGTTAACTCAGGAAAGATAGGAAAGCATTTTAAGTGGGATCCATTACAGTTTTGTCCTTCGTCAAATTCTTTCATGGTTTTGCACAACAAAATAGAAAGCTGTCAGTGTTATCCACCCAACAAAACTTCAGCACTTCCAGAAAAAATAACGGGAATTCAAAATGGACTTGATAAAATATTCTATAAAGAAAATGCAATGTCATTAAGTGTGGAGTTCTGTATCTATGAAGAGACTAATCCAAAAGACTAATATAAAATAACTAACTGATCACATGCACTGTTGAAGAAAAGTCTCCAGAGTTCAGTGGGTTGCAAAGCCTATTTAAGTAATGAGTGGTTTTGTGCCAGAGAAAAGGTAACTTTAGTTCACAGATGTGTCAAGTTTAAGATGCTTGAGAGACTTGCCTATTCAGCCCTAAAGAAGTCTCAGTGTGTATACAATCCTCATTTTTTTTTCTATCAAAATAAGGTATAAATAGGTAAAACAGAGTTGGAAACGCAACAAAAGGTAATTTCCCCATACACAGAAAGGTGGCTATTATGGCAGCCATCATTTGTACTACTCTACATTCACAAAATAGCAGTAAAACAAAAAAAAAATCAAATTAATCTTGAAGGAGATTTAGGTTACATAAAAGAAAAAAGGTTTTGAACGGAAAAAAATAGTTAAAAGGTCAACTGGAGATATTTGAATAATGCACTTTATTAGAATTTAAGAAAAATTTCAGAAAACAATAACCATGTGCCAGCATTAGTGGTGTGGAGATCTAGCTACAGGATCTTCCTGTTCTATCTATGTATTTATGGGACGTTGCAAAAGGAAGAGAAAGGTACTATAGATATCAATTACAAGTTACAGCTAATAAGTTCTTTGCAACTGTTACACATCAGACTTCGCCAGATGTTCCTTCACCAGGAGAAGCTACAACTTGCATAGTAACTAACTTGGACAGCTCCTGTTAAAACATAATGTGTTAAACATTTTGATGTGCAAGTCAGTACATAGTGTGTCCTTCAGTCTAATTTGGTTCCAAGATGTGCATTAGCAATTTTCTTTCTGTTGTGGTCAAAGAGGCCATCATTAGCGGTTCCCTCAGCATTATTTGTCTAACCTGAATATAAAATCATGATATATAGCATCAAATAGCATTTCCCTTATATCCCTGTCATCTGAGAATGTGAGGCTCTTCAAGTTGTATGCAATTACAACTTTCCTGTCAGTTAGTACTATTATATAAAGCCTGTTTTCACTGAAACATGTTGGCTACCGCATCAAGAATCAAAAGACAAGAATGGAGTAGACAAAACAGGGTTTTTTTTCCATTTGTACTTAACTTTCCTATAGATTTATTAAAAAGCAAACAAAAAAATCCATTATGGTCTTGAACAGTTAAAGTTACTAAGAAAAGCACATCACTTAATAAACAGCTGAGATCCAGACAACATCCCATTCAAGTGAAAGCCTAGCAAGCTGCATCTTGTTTTTAAGATTATAAACCTACTGTACATCACCTAGGGCTCTCTGTCTTGATATCCAACATAAAGGTGGAATCAAGTCTTCCTTATCACTTAGTCTCCTTGATAAGCTCACACAGTTGCAATGTTAAGAGAAACAGATTACTCTTTCCACACTAGGATGTATAGATAGAATTCTATGGATTTGGCTTGTCAACTACAGAATAAGAGTTCCAAGGTTTGGCAGATCATCATTGCAAGACTGATCAGAAAACCAGTAAAAAAAAACCAAACCAAACCAAACCAACAAACAGAAAAGCACTTGGCACTTTGGACTGAAAAGTAGGCTCTGGATGGCATTGAAATAAAGGCTAAAACAGAGGCAGCACAACTGAAGCGTACTGACATTTATGATTTTGTATAACTCTGATTCTTAAGCTTTATGATTATTAAGGTTTAGATTTGTGCTTCAGAATGAAAAGTGACTACTCCAAGTTTCAAGAAAACCTACATACTCTCAAGACAGTTTGCCAAGAACAGAGTTTTGGTTTTTAAATCTCTAGGAATTTGCTACTGGTGTCTGATAAAAGAGTAAACTTGATGGACTAGCCTTCTACCCTGATTTGTCAAAATATTTTTATGAAAGTCTATTTATTTCCTTGTTCAGGAAATGTAAATTTAGATGTATGCTGATCACAGAAAACAATGCAAGCCATAATTACAGTAGTAGGAGATTAATTTGGGATATTTAAGAATATATTTATTACATGAGCAAGCATTCTAGTCTAGTAATGCTTACAGGCAAATATTACTACTTTTTACAACCTATACTTACATAGAATCATAGAATCATAGAATGGTTAGAGTTGGAAGGGACCTTAAAGATCATCAAGTTCCAACCCCCCTGCCATGGGCAGGGACACCTCTGACTACAGCAGGTTGCTCAAAGCCCCATCCAGCCTGGCCTTAAACACTTCCAGGGATGGGGCCTCCACAACTTCCCTGGGCAACCTGTTC
>VZSF01007161.1:33582-48122 GCA_013398295.1 Chionis minor
TCAGGCAGGATTTGCCCTTGGTGAAGCCATGTTGGCTGTCTCCAATTACCTCCTTATTTCCCATGTGCCTTAGCAGAGATTCCAGGAGGATCTGCTCCATGATCTTGCCAGGCACAGAGGTGAGACTGACTGGCCTATAGCTTCCTGGGTCCTCTTTTTTCCCTTTCTTGAATATTGGGGTTATGTTCCCCTTTTTCCAATCCACAGGAATTTCACCAGACCGCCATGATTTCTCAAATATGACGGAAAGTGGCTTCGCAACTTGGTCCGCCAGCTCCTTCAGGACCCGTGGATGAATTTCATCAGGCCCCTTGGACTTGTGCACTTTCAGGTTGTTCAGGTGGTCTCGAACCTGATCTTCTCCTACTGTGGGCAGTTCTCCATTCTCAGAGCCCCTGGTTTTACCTACTGTGACTTGGGCAGGGCAGTTAGAGCCCTTGCCAGTGAAGATCTTAACATCTTAAATACTTATTTTAGAACCTTATTTTAATTCACTAACAATCAAAGCATAAGACAGCATTTGAAAGAACAACCTGCAGGTTTACCCACTGCCAAAATTAAGTTACTTTTCCAAAAATGTCTATGGAAAAGGTCAATATAAACACAAGAAAGGATTTACAAGGCTAAGAACATGGAATGATAAAGAATGTGTATCCTTGTCTCTAAGCTTCCTTTACATTTTTTCATTTAAATTAATCAGGCACAGAAGAGATGGCAATCATTATGGAGAAATAAAACATATAAACACTGTCAAGGAAGAAATAAATTCATCATGGTTGTGTACATATTTGTCAGATAACACTGATACTGTCCAGTAAGACACTGATCAGAAGTGTCCCTGTACTCTGACTTTGCAACACATGCAATCTGGCAACAGTAAGCAATTTAATTTTGTTTGACATTTTAAACAAAATAAAATTAAATAAATCTAGTACAAACTACTGTAAGTGAGGCAGAATCCTTAACCAAAACTAGATTGTAGAGAGGCACCCAACTCATTGGTTTTCCATTATCCACCAATCTTAAGCCGAATGGCCCACTTACACAAAGGTGAGATTGTTCTTCTGAGCCCAGAAAATCCACATAGTAGCCTCCCTGAGTAGTCTATCTTGATATCTGCTCCTCACTGTCATATATTGCCTTTTATTTAAAAAGAGTGAGAGTGTATTGAAATGTATTTCCTCTGGGAGTTCTTTAATCAAGTTCAATCCTGGATTTGATGTTTACAGTTCATTTTAGCGGGTTTTGCAGAAGCGATATGGTTATAGAACAAGACGTCAAAAACGCCTTTTTGACTGAGTAATAATTATATTTACAATTCATATTTAAAGCATATTTTCTATATTGTTCTAAATCTCAGGTGGCAGGACTCCCTTCTGCATAGTTGTAGAACACTAGAACTGAAGACAAAAACATCTTTATTATTGCTACCAAAGACTTGAATTTTCCTTCAACTTTGTATATACACACACCAGTGAATCTAAAAGATGGTCTGCTTTTACTTCAGCACACTTGCAGCTCCTTTGTTACTTATTCCTTAGTTACACCATCGTTTTATTGAAATGTACTGTGGCATTCATCTCCATCCTTTCAACCCTACCATTTAAAGGTCCCTTCCAACTCAAACTATTCTATGCAGTAGTAGTATCAATCAACTTTGAAGTAAGAAAGGTTCCAGGCATGTGTTGCCAAGTTGGGGTTTTTTTCCACCTTAACTTTTTCTACTCAAACTCTAATCACTGAAAGACATGAACAAGCTCACTTAAATATAATTTATTTTGTTTTTAAGTGCTAATCAAGCTCATTCCTAAGGGAAGGAAGGGAAAGGAAGGAAAATCCTATTTTCTTGCTGAAGTCATGTTAAAGGTGGTACGTCAAAGCACTCCAGTAATTAGTAAGTTATACCAACATTGTCTTTCAGTTCACATTATGTTTCTAATTTCATTGAAAAGCAATTTTCAGGCAGTAGAGATATTTAGCACAGTTTGCTAACTGGAAGCAGAAAAAAACCCTCCTACTGTTGTAAATCTTATTCTAACTGTAGTAGAAAATTTTGTTTTGTAACTTACAACCTGAAAGTATTGTTATATCCTCTAGAAAAGATTGGTGAAATGCTCTAAATAAGAATTTGTAGCTTATTTAGTGGCTGATTCAGAGAAACAATCCATTAATGATAACCAGGTAGACAAGAGGTGATAAAATATTTTATTCCAGTTTTCCTTGTGTAATTCAAATACTTCTAGTAAATATGTATTTTTCCGTTCTGCAAAATGATCGTAGCAGTTTTTCATACTGTTTTGTCAAAAGTGAAAAAACTTCTAAATAAATGCAAATAGGAACTATAGAGATACTCTTCCACACAGGTCACCCAGATGCTTGTCATCTTAAGTAAGGCAATGCAAGGAATGTAGATAAAAATTCAGCCCAATTAAGCCTTCAGGTTAAAAGTTTAAATAAGCCTTGTGATACACTGTTTTTGAGTAGTAGAAGGCTGAAGAGATGACAGCTTAGGTCAGAGATTATCTCATCCACATCATGACAGCTTTATTAAGAGTCCAATTGTTTATGATTCAAAACATAATGAAAGTTGTATCCATTAAGGAGAAAGACTATGCTTCCACAACACAAATTTTTAAATTACAGAATCTAACTAGAGGATAGAGTAATTCATATTAGCAGTGCAGTTCTCTGTTTTAAAATTCATTATTATGCACAGAGACAGGAAAACCTTTGTGTCCAGGGACAGCTAATAATTCAACAATATCTGTTATTAATGCCCCCCATTTCCCAAGTTAGAAATGTAAGTGCTTTGATACTTGGAACAGCAAAGATGTCCGGGTAATTTTTAATTGGTATATACAGTTAATGTTTGCCTGTATGCAGAGCTAAGAAAGTGACTGGACTCCATGCCCTCATCCTGTGGAAAGCATTACACATTGATTACTTATAGATGAAGCATAACAGACCTGCTTTATCAGTGAGGTGATACACAACTGCTTGTTTTGATTCGTATTCTGACAGCTAATTTTCCTCAAAGAAAAAGCCATAATCTTGGCAAACACATTAAAACTGGGGGAAGGGGTGGAGAGGAAGGCAGAAAAGATTTATTTCTGTTGAAACAATTTCAGCAAAACTATAATTACTGTTAAACAATAATACATTCAAGGTCCAGTTGCTATGCAACTCTGAGGAAGTTACAGTACACCTGCTGTAGGCAAAATGAGCAGGAGAAAAGCCAACTGATTGACAGGAGATAGGTCTTTATCAAACAAAAGAACAACCTTTTCACATTTCATTATATTCTGTTACAGGCAGTTTTTCCTATATAATTTTCAAGAACTTGCATCACTTCATCAGCATGTTTAGTACAGCATGCATTACTCTCTGAACTGTGAATCTGTGCTTACAGTAACCACACATCACCACCTAGGCCATTTCCATGACAGATAGACTAGATTTTGTAACTTCAAGCTTATGTTTTTTCTGACTCCATATTCCCAATTCTCACTCTGGGTAACATACACACTGAATTGATTTACCAATAACTTTTATCTTTTCTGTTTTACTATTCTAGTGATAAAAATAAGCAAAAGTCCAGATTTACTGCTTCTCAGTAAAATAAGTTCAGAACAGATTACCTACACACCTAATAGCAGAGACTACAGAAACTGATACATTTCCCAAAGGCTTTACGAACAACCAACCTATAACCTGTCTGTATATAGTCTTATAAAATAAAGCTATCCAACAGCAGCTGAGGTGGATGTGAAACAGCTTCCTACAAAGCCCAATCACTCATTTCCAAACTAAGGTAATCCGCACTCCCTCTATCTTACCTCTACCCTCTCCTCATGCTCCCTTTATAGCACCCCTTAAGAAGCTCCTTACTGTCAGCCTGGGCTACCTGCCCCACTTGGCTACTTGTCAAAAAGGCCCAGCTGTGTGCAAAAAGCTCTGCATAGGCTGGGAAAAGTACTCATAAATCATTGGAAGGGTTTGGGGTCCTGATTTGTAATCTTGATTCTTAAAATCACTGCTGACTACAGACACAAATATGCTACAATGTAAATATATCTCCAACACAGAAAGAGCTGTCAGCCCACCTTCTGAGAATTCACCTATGAATTACCAAAAGTTTCATGTTACAGTAGCATCCTACTGCACATTAAATAGCAGCAGACTACTCTACAGTTAAGTAGCAAAACCAACTGTAACTTTCAAGAAGTCTCTCACACACGCACCTACGAGAAGTGAAGCTAAAAGTGAAATAAAAGTACATCATAGTTGCCGCATTTCTATCATTAAATGAGGTGGAAACAGTAATTTGACAATAGATAAGACCAATATTGATGTCAAACTTGATTTTCTTAAACCTCAACTCTTAATGACTATATTCCACTACATCTGATAGAAAACTTCACCTAGATGAATAAAGAAAAGAAAAAGAAAAAAAAAAGAGAGAAAGATAATAGAAGAGACAAACAATGTGATTGGGATCTCAGATATTTCTGATTAATATCAATACGTTGAATGTGTTTGGCTGTGGTTTTTTTCCACTGCAATAGAACACTGAATATATATTTAAAAAATTAAAATTAATGCAGACACTCAAAAATATAAACTCTGACATCATCTGGGTATTTTTCCATCAAGAGTTGTCTTCCTTAGGAATACAAGACTGCACACTGTTTAGAACATATATTAGAATTTAATTCTGAATTCAGGGAATACTAAATGCATCAAAAAGAGTTATAAGATTTAACATAGAATTACTGGACCTCAAGAGCTACAGTATTGCATCTTTACTATGACTTCCATATAAGTTACTCTTTGAAGAATGAAGATCTTTTAATCAGTTACTGAAGAATGCCATTAATTATAATACCCTTGATAGAAAAAAGTCTGATGGACTTAGAAATATATCAGATTATATGTTTTTTCACTTTGCTTTGAGTTATTCTGAGACTTTTAAGAATTTACTTGAGCCTTGGGTATCTATATATGCAGTTAGGACAACAATCTAAACTTCTTTAGAATTTATGACCTCTTTGGGGAAAAAAATGGATAAGCATTATGAATGAATAGCAACTAGATAGTTTGCCATGAGAGTGTAAATAATGGTAATATTTTTGGGTTGAATAAATTAATTTAATTCCTCTGCCACTTATAATTTCTATATGGTGACTTTTCATGACTGTCAGTCATATCAGAAATAATTCATATAAAAAACATTCATGTTTGTTATGAACAGCTTCGAGAATTTCAGCAGAATGGCCAAAACTTAAGAGGATATGAAGACAAAATGACAACCTTGTTATTCAAATTTAGAAACTAAATATCCCTAGCGGGTATTTAGGCAATTGTATTTTGATGTGCTTTTAATACTCTCTTGTTTAGAGAGTATAGCAAGGGACTTCGTATTCGAATAGCTTTTGGAGACAGTAGAATTCAACCTAAAAAGAGAATGCATGCTGATTACAGGATGCAACAGACCAGAACAGCAATAAAAGTACATAGTACAGCAGAATATATGTTTAGTATATGAATCATGTATATTCCAAGAAGCAAGGTAAAATTACCCTCTCTATAATTTGTAATTGCTGATTTTCCAATACAACTTTATTGTTTTTTGTTTAAAAATAGACAAATTCGATGGAATTTGACAAATTTGTTTCCTTTTCCAGTTTTTCAGATAATTTTTAGGAATTCATTTTTCTGCAAACCAGGTTAAAAAATAGTTCATACTATATATTATATTTCATAATTTAAATGCCATATGAATCAATATTTTAAACATTTTACGTTGTGATGAATACATTTGCCAATCAATTCTTTTCTTTCAAAATTGTTCATAAAGGGAAAAGGTGGCAAACCTCATGAAAATAAACTCACATGCTAATTTAATGGCTGAAGCCATTTGTTCAGGATTGGCCACTTCTGATGTGAAGAAAACTCGCAACTTTTTAAATGCTATTTTTACACCTCCACAAGGGCTAACACCACCACCACCCCCTGCCCAAACAAAACCAAAACCAAACCAAACACAACCTCTCTCCACCTCCATCAGAAAATAAAAGAATTTTTTATAGTTCTTGTAAAAAGCTAGGGTACTGTGGAAGCAGAAGCCATATGTATAAGACTATTTTTCCTTCAATTCAACCTTTTCCAGATGGAACCCAATGGGTTCTCAATTCACTTTTTGCTTTGTTTACACAGGCTGTGAAGAGAGACTGTTCTCCTTTTTGGCCTTTATCTAGGTAGAGATCTCTCTCTCCTGTGTTCTTCATGTTTAACACTGAGAAGCGTTCTCTTTCGTACAAACTCATGGCTACTTCAGTGCCATAGCAGCAGCCTGCAGCATGGATTCCCTCCACCCTGCACCCACTACATTGCACTTACCATCCTTCCATACAGCTCAGGTGAGCTTTAGTGACGTTATATAGACCTATACTGGATTACTATTGGAGAAGTCCCTACATCCACAAAGAACAATGTCCAGGATATACATAAATGTTTTACTACATTTCTTTAAATGTCTCAAACATTAAACAGGGTCCTCTAAACACATAATAGAGAGAGAAAAGCATTTCAATTTAATGGAGGTAATTTTCTCCCACCTTACCCAGTCCTTTGAGCAAAAACATATTCCACACAGTATGCTGCTTAAGTCAAAGTGCATTTTTCTTGCAATTTATCTGCTGGATTTTTACAAACCATAAATTGTTGCTTTGTCACTCTGCTGACTGACAGCCCATCCTGCATTGAGCTGCAATACCCAGTTTTTTAAACTGACAGTATTTTACAATCTAACATCAGCAAGTCCCAATTGATTTGAGTTGTAAATTAAATGCCCTGATGGTTGTAATATGGTGATTTATTACTAGAGTCAATGGAGGTTTTTCTTTGCAGTGGATGTGAGCTCGTGCACGAAAATACAAGTCCGTAGAGTGCCACTCAGAGTGTGAATATTCCATAATTTTCAAGCAAACTGCAGCATGAAACCTGGTCAACAGGGAGTTTCAGGAAAATAAAGTTATGGAACAGAGGACATCTATGACAAGCAGATGCTGAAAATGCTCCTAGTTGACAAATCTCATGTTTTTAAATACTAAAACAAAAGTTCTCATTAATTAGTTAATAACAAATCTATTAAGGTTGATATGGAAGAATAGCTGAAACAGAAATCAGAGAAGAAAAACAAAGATACTTTTTTAATTTAAAGTGGTTGTTCAGTATTTAACCATTACTAGAAGAGGATGAATTCCTAGTCTCTAAGAATTATCAAAAATCCTCTGTGAAGTTAGTACTTCATTTTTTTTTTTACAAATAAGGGTAACATATTAAATTATTTTTCACCATTTCTGCCGACCATTTCTTTTCTATGATGGAGTTCTGTTTTTCAAAAATCAAAATCAATACATTTTGAATCTTGGACTTAGGAAAAGGTTGGCTTGTTTCTTTCTTTCTGTTTGCCTACAGAATTTGTTTTGGGGCTCAGTGTACCTGATATCATCCTTTAAAGCACAAAAATAAATTTTAACAAGGGGATACACATAACAACAATGGATTTACCACCTTCCTCTGCAAGGTTAAACAGTTCAGTTGAAGACTTTTCTGAACTTCTTGTGGCTCACACTTTCTTTGCCATTCTAAAGTTACAATATTATCACTTTCAGTGGAAAGGAGCCGGAGTGAAATGCTCCACAGAATATTTCCCAGGAAAACTTCCTAATTTAGCTCTATTAATTCCCCCATAAGAAGCCCCTTTAAGTGTCAGTTGGATTGCTGAGAAAAGACAAGTGCCATTCACAGAAGAGAAGCAGGCTAGGCAAGGAGTACAGAAATTTTTACTAATGATCTGATTTTGCGTTAATGAGCACAGAATGAAGCTCACAAAAATCATTAATCCTGATACCTGATGTTCACTTTGATTTGGCTAGAGATTCAGACTATTTCACACAGCTTTGTAACTGGAAAAATGATAATATTTAACTAACATCTTGTGCAATGTCCACAGGGTTCTGCGAGTTTTGCTTTCTGTTCCTACAGTGCTTGAACGTATACCCATTGTGAAAGACGATTTGTTCTAACTAGTCACAGCAAAAAGAGACAGAGAAGACTTTTCATTTGGTAGAGGAAAAGCTTCAAAGACATTTTATGAGACTGTATTCAACTTGAGCTTACAACATAGATGAAATAGGAATGCTCATTTGCTCTCTAATAGAATAACTTTTCAGGATTGGGGTTCCAAAACATGAAATCTAGTTTTCTATCTAAATTACACTCTTCTTTTGTCTGAACTTTTCTAGTCAAATGCAGAGCATCAAGCAGCACTCTACAACATCTTTCATAAAGAAAATGAGAAACGGGTGAAAACATGCTTAACTGTATAGAAAGCTGAGCACTTTAGTTGGCATTAATTACATATAATATAAGGAATTCAGAGGTAGAAAAGCATGCAGACTAACCCTCTAGATCAATTCTAGTCAACGGAGGGAACAAGAATACCAGAGACAGTTTATTGCATTTATTGTAGGATGGGTCAAGTCACTCAGTGGAAGTGCTCTTCTGTCTTACTGACTGCATTTGGAGTAGACTTGATTAACAGAGATTAAGAACCTACTTTTAGATAGGTGAAAAAAATGAATTCTAGTACTAGACTGTAATAAAGAATGGTATTTGCCAAATTTGATCCAGGAAAATATCTTAACAGGTTTGGCTTTTATTACAGAAAATTAATTAAAATATATTTTTTTGAATACCAACCTGATTAATTAGCTAGGAAAAAAATTACAGTCAAATATTCAATGTTCAAAGAAGTTATAACTGACCAGGTAAGTATCTTAAAAAAGTGAGGTCAATTAAACACTTAAAATAACTTTTCCTCAAGTAGATAAATGTGGTAATTTTTTCTTAGCTGTATGTTAGTTGTTTCTGTTTCTGTAAATACTGTGTGTTTATCTGAAAAAATAACTTCTACTGAATACTCATATTCTTCATTCAAAATGAACTAAGCTGCTCATAACTTTATGTATCTGTTTACTCAGGGGTTCCCACACTGAGCCTACTAATAGCAGTGACTCATTATGGTAATCAGGCACAGTCTGCATGATGTTCAAACGATAGTTACTGCCCTTCATGATCAGCCCCGAGCCCCAGCTTCTACCTTAAAAGGCAAATAAGAACTATGCAATAATTATAGAATTAAATTTAGTTACTTGAACCACACCTGAGCCTAAATTCAGCTTGGGTGCACAGCAATATTCCACCTAGCCAGAACTGCAGAGAAAGGCTGGAAATATTCTTGTGTGAATAGGCATCTTTCCCAGGAGAAAAGGAACATTAGCAGGAAATGGACATCTTCTATAGTACATCCATTCTGGAGATGGCTTATCCAATAAGCAAATGTCAAACGTCCTTACTCAGTCCTTTGCTTTTGATTGGACTAAGCACAGTACGAGACAAGATGGAGTCAGGTAAACTGGTTTTTAGAGATTACATGGTTAATAAATGAATAAAGCCTTTTTGCTCCTTTTATTTTGATAACCGTGATGCCTGTCCCTGGACAAGCTAGGCTGCTTTAAACTGGGTCTCTGATATACATTCATAGAATACAGCAGCTGGTCAAAGGGTAAAACTACTGAGAAATCTGTGTGGGACCACTCTCTATTTAGCACATATGCCACCTGCCTGACCCAGCATATTATAAATGAAGCAAAAAAAGATGACCCTTCTGAACAGATCCCTGGGTGAGAAATTTCACTCACCCATGAAAATCCTGGATCTCAAAATCATGACACCATAATTATTATGTTAGCGGCAAGGCTGAAGCTGAAAATGCTGAAACGTTTGTAATTTCTAAAGATTTGAGTGGTCATAACTTCTGCTTCCATCGTGATTTTATACTGATGTACTCTTTTTTCTTATGCAAGAATAACTTTTTCTTTATAGCCTTGCTTAATTGTCTCCAGTACTAATGTAAATTATATACATATGTGTTTCAGAAGATCTCTGAACCTCATCTGTAGGTAAGGAAATCAGTTCTAGCCTTCATTGTCTAGGTACCCAAAGTCATGTGTTTTCGTTCTGTGGATATAAATTTCTTGCACATTAACAAAGGTAGCAACTGCTTCTTACAACAGACAGAAGCTGACTTTTAAATATTGGGATTAGAACATTAGCTGTAACAAAGGAGAATTTCCCAAAATTAAACAGTGCATATTTGGTATGAAAACTAACACACCATTTTTGTAGAAATCCTGACAAGTGTGGGATCATAGAATAGGATCATTAAAAGAAAGTACATCTCACCAGAAAAACAAGCATGCTCACATACAACCTAGTATTCTGAATTAGGTTACACAAAGTTGCCCTTGTATGTACTATCAAAGATCGTACAAAATTGCTGGGGGCGTGGGGAAGAAAAGCATAAGGCAGTTTTAGTTTCTGTTACTATTCATTTTGGACTAATACAGGATAATGACTGTTAATGCTCTATGGATTTCTTTTTCCTTAATGAATGAACAAGACACCCTATTAATACCTATGACAGTACCATGAATGCTTGAGGGTAGAAAAGATCATGTGTCGATTAGCGCCTCATCAACATTTGAACTGTTGATTGTACAATCTTTTTCTTTTATTTTATGTGGCACTACATTCACAATAAACTCATCTGAAATTAATCTGCTTTCATAAGAACCAGAAGTTTTAGCTGTTGTAGTTGTCACTTCTGCAACAGATGCAAGCCACTTCCCATTCCAGCTTAAAATTAAGATAGAAAAGCATTGCAAATAGGCTAAGGTCTTATGCTCATTTTCCAAGAAAAGAAAGGGGAGAATCTTTTGAGAGTTAAAAGACAGCAAATATTGAAATAACGGAAGTGTTTTTCTAAGATATTATACACACATATAATGAATTTACTGAGCACAACAGTGAGACAAAACATTTACAGAAAAAACAGTGAGTACCCTCAGCTAAGGAGTTGAGATCAGCAAGGAAAGAGGGTAGAGGTACTTAATTTATCTTCTACTTCAGTCATTCAAGTGTATATACCATTAGTATCACACAAACTATTATTATTCAAAGATCTGGAAAGACAGTGTCACATAGAGAGTGTTAGAGGTTAAGCTAGCAAGCTAGCTAGCTAATTTACATGAAACCAACTTTATCACATAGAGTTTCTATAAAATGCATTTATTTAATTTTAATAAAATCAACTGATTAAAAGACCTTACTGGGAAAGTCAGTAATGCACAAAGAGGCTTACAAAGTCCCTGATGGTTGTGTGCACAAAAAGCATGTTTTGACTTTTCTAAAACAAAATTACTAATATGAAAGAAACTGATTATGTCCTGAGAAATCAGGCTCTGGGAATGATTTACCATACCTGACTCAGCTCACAGTGAAAGAAGCACCAATTGATATTGTTCCTGGAAGTGTTTCAAGAACAACATGGTCACCCATTGAACAGTGAAATGCCAGCATATTGCTAAACTTTTGCTCAGGGCTTTCCATTGTGTCACCTGGGACAAAGGCTCCTAACTCAATCCTGAGAGCACCTGTCAGGGGCACAGGCTACTTGGCTTTCTACAGTTTGGGAAAGTCTTGCAGAATGTAGTATCTATCTTTTTTTTTTTTTTTATTCCAAGTGCTTATATGCTCCTTGAAAACGGCTATGACAGGTATAATAGCTATAAACTTGAAAAAGGGTATATTTGCTTTTTTTTTTCTCCTTACCAAATGGAAATGCAGTGAAATATTACCTCTCCCTAGGAACTTTGCCTTGTTAAAAGCAATATGCAGTTTAAATAATAATGCAGCATTTGTGAAGAAACATGATCACTGGGGAGAGGCATGGAAAGGCATGAATTAGTGCCTTGGATAGACTGAAGGAGATGGGACCCAGTACTGACCCCTAGGGAACACCACTAATTACAGGCCTCCAACTGGACTCTGCGCCACTGATGACATCCCCTTGAGCTCTGCCTTTCAGCCAGGTCTCCATCCACCTCATTGTCCACTCATCTAACCCACATTTCCTAAACTTACCTATGATAAGACAGTGTCAAAAGCCTTGCTGAAATTGAGGTACACAACATCCTCTGCTCTCCCCTCATCTGCCCAGCCAGTTATGCCATCACACAAGGCTACTATCAGCTTGGTGAAGCATGATTTCCCCTTGGTGAATCCATGTCGACCACTCCCAATAACCTTCTCTTCTTCTACATGCTTAGAGATGACATCCAGAATGAGCTGTCCCATCACCTTTCCAGGGATGGAGGTGAGGCTGACTGGCCTGGAGTTTCCTGGATCCTCCTTCTTGCCCTTTTTGAAGAGTGAAATGACATCAGCTTTCCTCCAGTCCTCAGGCACCTCTCCTGTTTTCCATGATGTCACCAAGGCATCCACCTCACTCAGCAGTGGGCCCACATTTTCCCTAGTCTTCCTTTTGCTACTGATGTACTTGAAGAAGCCCTTCTTACTGTCCTTGACATCCCTTGCCAGGTTTGAATCCAAATGGGCCTTAGCCTTCCTTGTTGCATCCCTGCACACTCTGACAGTGTTCCTGTACTCCTCTCAAGTGGCCAGTCCCTTTTCCCACATTCTGTAAGCTTCCTTCTTCCATTGGAATTGGAATTCCAGAAGCAACTTGCTCCTCCGTGCAGGTGTCCTGCCTCCTTTGCTTGATTTCTTGCTCCTAGGGATGCACCGATCGTGAGCTCTGAGGAAGTGGTGCTTGAATATTAATCAGCTCTCCTGCATTGCCCTTACCTTCTAGGGCCTTAGCCCATGGGATTCCTCCAAGCAGGTCTTTGAAGAGGCCAGAGCCAGCTTTCCTGAAGTCCAGCATTGTGATTCTACTTTTTGCCCTGCTTCTTCCACACAGGATCCTGAACTCTTGAACCGCTCCATGTTGGCTCCTCCACCACCTGTGTCAACAAGTTTTCATCAGTGCTCTGCAGAAACCTTCCAGACTGCGCGTGCCTGGCTGTGTGATTTTCCAGCAAATATCAGGGTGGTTGAAGTCCCCCATGAGAACCAGGGCCTGTGATTGTGAGGCTATTTCCAGCTGTCTGTAGAAGGCCTCATCGACGACTTCTTCCTGATCTGGTGGTCTGTAGTAAACACCCACAACTGAGTTTCCCATATTAGCCTGCACCTTAATTGCAGGTAATTTTTTTTATGTCTTTGAAATTATTATTTCTTTTTGAATATTTTTGTCTAAAATAGGGCACCTGGGTCACAAAGAAAAAAAGCAAGTTCTAAATGAGTTCTCAATTAGAACCTGAACACTATCATAACATCTCAACCTCTAGAGGAACAAACAGTAAAAGCACATATTCATACTGCTTTTTGTAGATGTCAGCTTGCTACAGAAAACATTCTATCCTGTTACTAGTAGCAGGCTTTAGTAAAGTGTAATGCCATAATTTCTCATATAAATTGATATATTTAATATGCAGCCATAAGATCATTTGCTGGCATTTGTCTGAAATGATGCATCCTCTCTTAGAGTCACTGTTACAGTAATATTATAACTCATTTTAAATCCAAGGTAAATACATCCTTGTTTTGTCATCTTTGCTTACAATTCCAGATCTGGGGTTTTTCATTATTATTACAGCTAAATTTGGCTTACATTATAATTTTGATTACATTTTAATCACTTAAAATTAAGAGATAAATTTTTGCTTAAGAAACATGTTGCTAAATTATTGTTATTTAGTACTGAGACTTGATATGTGGATTAGAAGTCTTTTGTTATGAGACAAGTATTCATTTTCAGGCAGTGAACTGCATAAATAAGAGACCTGAATGGCCTACTCCTTGTGTCATTTAGTCTATCTTCCTCTGTCATTTAAGTTACTCTGTACACCATATTATTTAATATTTTTTTACTGTCAATTGATTCAGATGACAGTTTCCAGCAATTCTGTCTGCATATGAACATATATCTTGCTATATTTTCTTGATATTCATACTGAAGTTTCTTGCTCTTAATTTCACCTTGCTACTACTCTTTATAGCTCTGTGCATTGACCTATTAATACCAATCCCCCCCATATACCTATTGAAAAGAAGCTATAGCCGCAGGGTGGACAAGACAGAGCCTGGACAATGGAGACTCAAAGAACTGATAGGGCTAGTGCCTGCTTGACTCTTATGTGACTCAGGTGGGGAAAAGCTTATCTGAATAACACAGGGAGGGAGGAAGCCTTTTGAAAGCCAAATGGGTCTGCTCAAGTTGTGAAATGACATTGTCTCATTATCTGCTAAATGTGTATTAAAGTTAATTATAGCACCCTTACCCCACCCAAATCATGCTCCCTACCACCCGGGGAGGTGAGAAACCTGAGACAAACTGTCATTGTAATAGTGGGGCTGGTCGTACTGACAAGGCGAACATAAAAGGGGAAGATAGGTGCCCCTAGATGGCAGTGGAGGTGATTTTTTTTCTTTGGGGGACACACAGAAGAGTGCTCCTCCGAACCTGAGGACAACCCCCCCCCCACCCCCCCTGGCCCCGTGGGCCGGAG
>VZSF01007161.1:48377-80129 GCA_013398295.1 Chionis minor
CCTGAGGACAACCCCCCCCCCACCCCCCCTGGCCCCGTTGGCTGGACCAACGCTGGAACCAGGACTGGTCGTCTATCTCTCTCTGTTTTTTCTTGGAGTTAAGCAAATAACACAAGGCATACTGTACTGCTTGCCATAATTCATTACATATCTGATGTCAAGTACGTCTCGCCATAATCTGTTGTATGTCTGTTAAGTAATGCGAGGTGTACTGTACTGTTTACCATAATTTGTCATATACTGAACCAGTTATTATGGACCTAGTTAAGCTAATAACTGTTTGTGTATGGATCTTGAGAATTGTCTCATCTTAGTCTACACTGCTGGGGATTTTCAAGCTGGTCTGAGTGGGGCGTGACAAGTGACTACTTGGCAAAGAAGCCTCTCTCAAACACTTGGCTGGCCTTTGTTAGTTGCATTGGTTTCTGAACTGGAAAGCAAAAATCTTATGTAGCTAGGCAACTCTTCATAAAACTTGTTTTTTAGAAGTACAGAGCTCTTCGGTTATACAAAATCCACTCCCACCGTGGTCCAGAGAAAATCTAAGCAGACCACAGCAGAATTTATTTTACCAGTCTTATTCTAAGCAACTAGGATTCATACCCATAATTAGTCCAGAGATAACTGACAGTCTCAGGCATGATCACAGCTATATCAAGATAAAATTAACCGAAGCTGGTTTACTGCATTTACAGCAGTTCCTCTTCTCCTGGTGGTGTTAGTAGAGTGTGAGCAAAAAACCATGGAAATGTCTCAGAGAAACTTGAAGGGGAGGGAACTTAGATGCCAAAGTATCTTACCACAGTTCTGAATGTCTTTGACTGCTTTTTCTGCATTATAAACCTGTTCCTCTTCAGTGACATCATAATTAAAACAGCATTAGTTTTACAATCAGAAATTAATTTGTTCAAATTAACAGCTACTACACAATATATTTTGGAAGTTACCAGTGTGGACTAAGAATTTTTGGTTTATTTTTTCATTCATTTCATGAACATGTGGTGCTAGGAAGGTCTGTAGTCCACTCGAGGCCACAATCACTTTAGAAACATGAACTGTAAATATTGAAATCGGGGATCTGCCAAGGTGACATCTGAGACACTGCTGAGCTGGGGAAGAACTGGTGAGAAGAGGTCAGAGACATCAACATTCTGAGAATGGCAAGCCTTTCAACTATCAAGTATCACCAAATTGCATATTAAGGAGGAAAATATCTGTCAGTTGTTGTTCTGATTATGCTTCTCAGTCTTTCAATATCTTTCTGCACCCTAGACTACATGATCTTATTGATCTCTTCAACTGAGAATTAATGCAGTGATACGACATTTTACTGAGCCTTGCCTTGCCCTGTGTTTGCCTTTCTTTCCATCAAAAAGGCACTTCATACATACATAAAAGACTCAAAGGATATGTAAAATCTCAAATACTATACTCTATTTATATAATATGCATTCTTTGGGGTCTTTTATACAATACTTCTAAGAGTTTAAATGCTCTCTTTTATTTCAGTCAAAACAAAACTAATTTTTGTATGTATGAATACAGTCCCATGGATTTTCCTTTATCTGCACTTGTCAAATTATTTTCTTCTCCCTTCATCCTAACAATACTTTGTGCAAGTGTTTTTGTACGCTTTCTATCAAGTTTCACCTTACCCAGGATTTATTAATCAGAAAAAGTGGAAGACAATCAAATTAGGTCCAGCATGCTCCTGCTGTCAAAAAATCACCCATCTGTGATTGATTAATAGAAGACTGCATCTGATTTTTGTGGTGCAAATCCTTCCCTCAAAAAAATTGCAGTTGTTTAACATGTTTCTGTCAGCAGACCTTCTCAGCTGACAGTCTTTATGGAACAGCCATCTGTTTTTGAGGATTATAAATACTTTATCAAAATATTTATGACATGTTTCTCCTGAAAGATGATATCGTCTCCTTTTCAATAGATTAGTGTCTTAGGGGTAACTGCAAAAGCTAAGTATACAGTCAGAAAATAAACTCTAAGGTTTATCTAATTCACCAGCAAATGACATAGCCCATAGCCTCAGTCCATTTTTTACTGTCATGAGGGATATTAAACAAACATCAACCCTTTCAGAGATGCTGTTGTTTTATTACAGACTTAAAGGTCATGCTAAATCAAAAATAAGTAGAATTTAAAATGGTTAATTTGAGGTTGCATCTTCCCTTTTATCCCTCCTCCTGATTTACCACTCAGTTATCTATTTCTTGTCCTGGCATTTTTCTGTCATTTCAAGAAGAATTAGAATTCAGATATTTTAGGCATCCACCTTCAAGACATGGGGGTACTTCAGACTCTGTGAAGACTTTAGCTTTGCTGTCCTGTAATTATCTATACAAATAAAACAACTATTATCTTTTTTTTTTTTTTTTTTTTCCTGCAGCGACCAGGAACATTAGCGAGATTAGGATGCATTTTGCTAGAGACAAAGTAAAAAGTAAAATAAAAAAATAAAAATCTTGGCTATAGGATTTTATAGGCTCAAAGACAAGACAGAACATGTAAATGGCTAAGTAGCAATAGGGCCTGAGAAAAGAGGATGAAGGGGGAGGAATGATTTTGCATTAAACAATTGCATGTGCAGTTTGAATCTGTTAGCAGATTAGGAGAAATATTAGGCTGCTACCCATCCCCTGCCAGGTGGATATTTTTTGCAGGAAAAATTTTGAAGGTGAGGATAGCCATCACATTTTTGAAAGTGAGTCTTAGGTTAACTTTGTTATAAGGCTTTACTTGCTTCTAGCTGCCTTGTACTGCAGTGACTTTGATTTTGTCCTCCTGTGTAATATACATTTCAAGAGATGCATATATTTAGGAGAAAAGACTTTTAGTTGTGACTAGAAGGCATATAAAAATAATGCTATCAAAGACTGGAGAGCTACTCCATCTTTCAGAAATATCTTGTGGTTTTCAGAGTTATTTTTAACTGACCACTGTTTCTTGATTTATTTGATTTTCTTTTTATCTTTTCCTCTCAATCCTTTCCATATGGAATGCTGAAGCCTGGAAGTCTTTTGCACTGATACCTCTTACATGCACTTATTGTTTTCTATATAAATACAAATCAAAGGGTATCTGAAGCTGACAGTATTTCCTTTTCTTCCTAATATTTTTAGATCTAGAGAATAGTTTTGTCATTATTATCAGCTCAGTAAATACTATCCTTGTCTTCTAGAGAGATTGTATTATAAACATACATATTTATTGGAAGAATAAAAACTCCATTCCACAACCTCCCTGACATTAGTAATTTTCCTCCTTTGTTAATGAATATGACCCAGTCCTGTGAATAAGATATCAACATGCCTCACATTACCTACATGAATAAAACTTGGTGCATACAGAAATATTTGCAACACTAAGATCTATAAATTAATATTTTAAAACCAATATATTAAAAGCATTGCTGAGGACAAACTTTATTGTTATCTATCTGGTGTTAATTAACTCCCAGGAATCTTGATGCTACTATGGGATTTCAGTAGTTTCTTTAGACACAGCTCTGACCTGCAGCTGATGGGCAGAAATTCAAACTATCTATGGTTAACCCTCAGAAGCACCAAAGCTTACCTCTAACTAATCCTTACTCTAAGGTTAAGCTGAGGTGCTGGGGAAGGGAAGGAGAAATTTCTTGCAGGTCTTTGCAGAGGTCAGTATTACTTTGTTGAGAACAATTGTACAGTGGATACAGCTCTGCTGACAAAGGAAAATATGTATGCCTGAAGAACAGAAGTACCTAATATTTCTGCTTTAAACTAATAAAAATATGGGTGAGAATAAACTATTGAAATGGAGTTAGGAAATTTATTACATTTCTGAACGGAAAGCTTATATTATACAACTGTAATTTTGGCTTCATGAAATCAATGAAAAAATGCTATTAGATTCAATAAGGCTGTGATTTCCTCTCTCTTTTTTTAGTATCATAGATACCAACACATGCTGCCAAACAATAGATCCTTCTGTTTAACCATGGCTGTACAGTACTGCTGTACTGAATGTTGAGCAAGTGTCACCCCATATCTCCTGGGTCTAATTCTCTGGTTGTCTCTGTGACCCTTGAGTGTGCAGTGCTCTTTCAGAGCGTTCAGTGCTATATCTACATGTATTTCCATAATGGGATAGTGGTACAACTGAACTTTTGAGTCCATTAAGTTAGGCATTGCTTATCGAGATTCAGTTTCTGATTGAACACCTCTTTCTTTTGCTCACAGGCAGTGTTACAGAGAGATGGAGATTTGCCAGTGCTTCTTATATATATCTAAGTTTGAATTCAATGTATCCCTGGGTTATCCGAATAACATTTCTAAAACTGACACAGCTTCCATATCACACACAGCTTTCTAAACTTCTGAGCTTAGATCCCAACAAAGCTAGCACATTGTTTAGTGCCCTCCAAAATATCTGCGATTGAAATCTAGTAAAAAGAAATGTTTCTTTTGTGAGACGAAATAACATGCTTGCACACAAAGGAAGCATCAAAGGAGGGTATTTTAAACTGTCATATTTTTAAAAGAGTCTTTGTGTGTGAGTTGGATAAGTAGTTCAGCGTCATTAACAGGCAAAGTTTACAGTTTTTGTCATACAGGGAGAAGAGGGCCAGAGGCAGATTTGTCCCTCTTTTGTTTCAATCCGGCAGTGATGACTCTCTGATGACAGAAAAACAAGATTAACTTCAGGGGGGGAAAAAAATGACTTAACACAAGAAATTCTTGGAAAGGTTACAGCAGATATGTTTTTCTATAAATCTATCAGATTTTAGCTCTGGCTACTATACACAATTCTTGGAGCTGTATTATATCACTCATAACACAACAGCTGCAACTTCATGAAACAAATACTTTGTATCAATATGTATTACTAATTTTGAACTGTGCCTATACTTAGTGCACACTGTAGCAGGATTGCAAGTTGCCTGTTAAGAGGCAACGGACAACAGGTGATGGAGACCAGAGAGGACTAACAGTATTTATTTTTTTTCCATTTAATTGACAGCAGATAAGTTACAATTAGATTCTCAGAGTTTAAGCTAACTCTTGATATTTGTATTACAATTAAGATTTAAAAAAGACTTTGGAGAGATTTTGGAACTGGACACAGAACCACATGACAGAACAAGTGAGAAAACAAATCATTGGTAAAGTGAATTCAGCTCCAACCCAATTTTTATGTTGGACTCATCTTTGTGTTGGGATGCTCAAGCATTATTATAAATGTACTATAAATGTAAATATTTCTGATTTTATCTTTGATAGAAATAATTTTAAATAAGCAAGAAAATAAAGACAAGAAAGAAAAGTAAAATTACTAACTTGTGGTGTTATGAGAAATTGAACTGAAGATCATGGTAGATGATAAATTCTGTAAGCCTAAAAAGTGATTGTGGATGAAAAAAGAGGAAAATGCTGTAATGGGGTACGGTAACAGTAACATCACTCACAAAATAAGCCAGGTAATTACACTCTCCATGCAATACTGAGTAGGTCTCATATGAAATATTAAAGTGAGTTTTGGGCTTTCCATTTCAAAAACTTCATCAATAAAATAGAGCAATGATTTTGAAGAGATAAACAGGATTAAGATTTGATAAATGTAATCCATGAAGGAAGAGTAGATATAAACAAGACTACTACAAAAAAAAGGAAAGATGAGCTGACAGGAAACTAGTGTCCAGAACCATCAACAAAACATAGATTATGTTATGAGGAAGATAAATATTATCACGAGTGAAAAATGACAGAATAAGAAACAGATAATTTAGTGCCTGAGCCATGGAAATGGATATTTTTACAACAGAACTAAAAAGGAATACACTATGCAAGCCTGCTAGGGATTGTACACTTTCTTTGTGCTTCATCGTCTTGGAATTTGACAAGGCCAGACTTGCTGGGGGAGGCAGTTTCTATGACCTAACAAACCAGTTTTGACTCTGACATCACAAGGTTGTCCATGGTGGAGTCCCACACAGCTCCTAAATGCTTGAACACTTGCTGGTGTTTTGAGAAAGTCTGAAATGTCAAAACTGCTTGTGACATTTTACCAAAAGGGTCACAAGGTGAAAAATAACTTTTTACTAACACTACTAATGGCAGAAAAAAGGACAAACTATAGAGGATTATAAAATGCTTATCGAATAATAATGGCTAACATGGATCTCTAAGGATTAGCTTAAATACTATGGGTTTTCTTAGTGTTAGGTTCAACAGAATAAAGAACTAAAAACACTTATTTAAAAATACAGCTCTTAAAGTGGCCAAGATATTTAACAAAAAACTTGAGTTAAATCTATGCTGACAAAATTTAAATATTGGTAGGATATTAATTTAAATTATAGCAATTGTAAACCATGCTGATGTCAAAGTGTAATTGTTCATACAGGAAGATGTCTACCCAGGTAAATAGTCCTTAGAAACTGATATATGAAAAGAAATGTTGAAAAGCCAAATCTAGATTCACTGACAAAATTCATGAGACATATCTGAAAAGGTTTTGTATAATTTCATTTTCTAAAGCAAGTACCTTCAGTATTTACCAAAAAGTAACAACAGTCAATTATTTTAGCTTAAGAATCAGAAAAATTACAGTAATATGTAAGGAACTTTTAAAAATAGTATATATCATGCTGATACTTTAGCATAATCTGTAATACAATTAGAGTATCCAAAATATTAAGAAAAATGTCTAAATGACTGCATTTAACAAGTTGAGAAAGACAGTATTGCTCATATAGTTATTCATGTAAATATTTATGTGTCTGCTCAGCAACCAGTGATTATGTGTTGTTGCTGACTCAAGCCTTAAAAGTTTTCCAGCATCATGAAAGTAGAAAATAAAACTAAAGATGATAGAGAAAAGAAAAGTAAATGTAAAATCTCTGAGGATAGGAAAGCTTTAAGCAACTTTGAAAGGATGTAGAATTCAAAAATAAATAAGTAGAATTAAATCATTAACCTTTCCAGCTTCCTTTTCCTAAAGAATGATTCTTACTTTCTCCATCTGCAATACACATACTTTAGATTGGAAGCAATCAACCTTCATAGTTCATATAAGAAGTTTTCAATTAAAATGTCATTATCTGTAATCAGCTGTACAGTAAAGAAAAGAATAGGCATTGGATATTTGTTTTCTTAAGCAATTAGTATTTTGCCTTTAGAGTCAGTGGAGGAAAAAAACCCCTCTTTCAGCTATTCTTTATCACAAAATCAGCTAACATTAAAAAAAAAAGTCAATGTTCCTCTGTATAAAACTTTTTTTTTTTTGTGACAGCAGCAAAGAATAAACTGAAGAGATAACTATTGCGCTACATTTTCAGCTCAATTTCACAGAACTGCAAGGCACAGGTTAGCATTTTTTTTTAATACAAAAATAAAACATTTATATACTATACCAGTTGGCCTACCTCAGGCTTTGAAACAAATTATTACAATACAGTTTTTAACAGTCAAACCCCAAAGTAATATATACTCAGGGGTCTGATTTTTTTTTCAAAAGGAAAGAAAAACCCGAGAAGATACCAGATAAGGGAGTATAGGCCACCAATGGAAGCTTTTTTGTTACTTTCTTTTTGAAAGCCAATTAATTTTTATCTAGAAATGAAAGAAAAAAAGGGAAGCAATTTACCAGTCAAATTCATCAGGAGTTTTGAAAGTTGTCCTGGTGTGAGCGACACAGGACTAATTTCTTTCCTAATGCTTGGGAAAGCTGTATTTGTGTAAGACTCTAGTGTCTGAATTAGTGAAGATATTTACTGTATAGCCAGCCATGGTGTGTGGGTTTCAAGGTCTCAGTGTTTTTGAGCTCGCCAGGTGAGGAGGAGCGAGACTCAGGCACTTGACCCAAGCTGGCCAACAGTATTATTTCATACCATGAACGTCACATTCAATATAAATTAGAAAGTCTGCTGCAAGGCAGGGGGTTTTTCCCCTTTGCTCAAGCTCTCCCCTTGATGGCTCCCCCTTGATAGCTATCCCTTGATGGCGGCGATCCAGAGGACTTCTTGCCCCGCTGCCGGATCCCTGAGGCTTTCCCTTCTTCCTGAAGCTGTAGCGCTTGCAGTGTCCAACATTTACTGTCCACTGCTGGGATTGCACAGCTTACGACTGATATAGTTGGCTGAGTATAATCCTCGTACAGTATACTTGGGTATCGGGATCAATATGGGTTCCCTTGTGTTAGCACTGTTAATTATCCAGTTCTATCCTATTAAATCTGTTTATCTTTCAACCCCTGGGTTTTCTTGTTTTTTTCCCGATTCCCCTTCCTGGGTGGGAAGGGGTCATCGGGCAAGAGAATAATTGTCTAGAGTGACAATAAATTGTTATGGGTTTTCTCAAATTAATTTTATTATGAGCAATGTAAAGGAAGAAGGCAATATATCTCTAGTGAAACATACAAAGTGGTGAAACAAAACGGTAATCATGCACAGTAGTAAAATTTTCTCAGAGGGAATAAGAACAGAGAATGGATACTGAGGAACTCTGTAAAGTGATGGGAGAGAAGGGAAAAATTGCAATAAATGTACTGTTATGACTTTTTCAATTCATAACTATATTTTTTTCTCATGTCAGTAATCTCTGTCTCAGGTAAGAAGATATATAAAATGTATTTTTATCAAATAATAAATAAGATTATAGAATTATCTGATGCAAATATGCAGCCCGGAAGAAATATCAGGTGAACAGTCAACATTCACACCCAGAGCAAATCTACAGAGTATCGGCAGTAACACAGAGAGAGTATGGATTGTCCTGTATTCATCAGCCTCATTGCATAGATTTCATTTCTAGTTAGAAATATTGATTTCTGATTTCTTTCTCTGATTTTTCCATTAACTCCATATGATACAGCTTGCCAGCTCAAACGTTGATACTCTCTTTCATTCCTACTGTGAATGTGTATACTTTTGCTCTCAAAGATCAAAACCTTTCTTCATTTATTCCTACTCAAATGCTGCTGGCCTTTAACTCAGAACAACACAATCATGGAGTTGTGTGATCTTAGAATTACTTGAAAGCCACAGAAAGCAATGGTGGTAATATGAAGTAGGAAATACGTCCCACCAGCTTGTATCTTTTTTTAAAGGATTTACAATAATTATGTTTCCTGTTGTTTACCTCTGTTTTGGCTTCTTATCAGCTATGGTAGCATTTACAGCTTCCTTAACACTCTGATTGACTAGATCAACAGGGTAAAATTCATAGGTTCCAATTTCTAGCTCCCTAAACAATTTTGCTGGTGGTGGAGACATAAGAAGTGGACTTAGTTTGTTTTGTTAAGAAGTTTTGTTCATGCACATTTCTTAAAATCCTACCCCTAGGAATGTTAATGTTTATGAAATACTTACTTCAACAGAAATAAATATATAATTTCCATGAAAATAGAATAATGAAAGAAGGAAAGAAGAAAAAGAAAGAAAGAGAAAGAAAGAGGAAACATTTCCAGTCATCAGTGACAAATACAAAATTCAAATGGGCTATATATTTTCTAGCAACATGAGGGAGAATCAAAAAGAAAACATTGCTGTTGCAGTAATGGTGGTGTCAGCTTTTATCAAAAAATATAACTGCCTATAAAGGCTATGAATTAAAATCCGAAATAGTAACAGCTGTAATTGAACCTGACAATATGTATATTAAGAGTGGGTCCTTCTCAATGATATGTTTTGTGATCCTCTGAAAGGGTATTATTTGAATTTATGAAGTCTGATTTGTCTTTTTGCCCATATACTTAAAAATCTGCATCTTTGCCATCTGCACTAGAAAAACAAAGCAATCTGATGCTTTAAATATCTATTTTGCACGGAAAAAAGAGAACTGTGAAACTAGAATTGATCAGATAGCCTGCTTTTTTCTAATTTACCCCCTTCAGTCCCTAAGAAGGTAACTATAAAGATACACTTTGTTTTGTATCATATTGCAGGTATACCATCAATATTCCTAAGTAATTACAACATAACATCTCAAATGACACCTTTTCTGTAATTCTAACAATTTACTTACATCCTGCTATGATGTCTATAAGCCTTTGAACACTATTTACTCAATCAGTAAAAGGCTATGTAATATAGTTACTAGAGGCAAACTATGATATCTCCTCCTTTCACAGTTCAGGGTTCCCTCAATCTACATATCAAACACTAAAAAAAACCCCTCATCATGTTTATTCATATATAACCATTGCTTTCTGCTGAATTAAAATGCCTTTCTGAGGCTATCAATAGTACATTCTCCTTTTACTCTCTCCCTTTTTCTCTTTTGAAAGAGGATCTTTTCATAGCAATAAAAACCAATTACTGAGGCCATGGACCTGTGTAATTCTATTAAATATTTTACTTTCTTATCTCCACAGATGTCAAAAGCATTTCAAGTAGAAGAAGCCATTTCATTTTTTCCACAGAATGAAACTAAAGGGTCATGCTAACACAGTTCTTACATGCAGGTGTGAGTAATATGTCGAGAGCTTAGGGCTACAAATTAAGGGGCAGACAAACACGGGTGACATTGTTGTGTGTGTTTACTACAGACCACCCTAAAAGGCCACAAAACCAGGCACACAGTTCTGCAGAGCACTGATGATAACTTGTTGACACAGGTAGTGGAGAAGCCAATGAGAAGAGGTGCAATACTGGACCTTGTGCTGACAAAGAAGCACTAGTTGGGGATGTGAAGGTTATTTGTCTATTTTAGACAAAAATATTCAAAAAGAAATAATAATTTCAAAGACATAAAAAAAATTACCTGCAATTAAGGTGCAGGCTAATATGGGAAACTCAGTTGTGGGTGTTTACTACAGACCACCAGATCAGGAAGAAGTCGTCGATGAGGCCTTCTACAGACAGCTGGAAATAGCCTCACAATCACAGGCCCTGGTTCTCATGGGGGACTTCAACCACCCTGATATTTGCTGGAAAATCACACAGCCAGGCACGCGCAGTCTGGAAGGTTTCTGCAGAGCACTGATGAAAACTTGTTGACACAGGTGGTGGAGGAGCCAACATGGAGCGGTTCAAGAGTTCAGGATCCTGTGTGGAAGAAGCAGGGCAAAAAGTAGAATCACAATGCTGGACTTCAGGAAAGCTGGCTCTGGCCTCTTCAAAGACCTGCTTGGAGGAATCCCATGGGCTAAGGCCCTAGAAGGTAAGGGCAATGCAGGAGAGCTGATTAATATTCAAGCACCACTTCCTCAGAGCTCACGATCGGTGCATCCCTAGGAGCAAGAAATCAAGCAAAGGAGGCAGGACACCTGCACGGAGGAGCAAGTTGCTTCTGGAATTCCAATTCCAATGGAAGAAGGAAGCTTACAGAATGTGGGAAAAGGGACTGGCCACTTGAGAGGAGTACAGGAACACTGTCAGAGTGTGCAGGGATGCAACAAGGAAGGCTAAGGCCCATTTGGATTCAAACCTGGCAAGGGATGTCAAGGACAGTAAGAAGGGCTTCTTCAAGTACATCAGTAGCAAAAGGAAGACTAGGGAAAATGTGGGCCCACTGCTGAATGAGGTGGGTGCTTCAGTGACAGAGGATGCAGACAATGTGGATTTCTGAATGCTGCCTTTGTTTCAGTCTTTACTGCTAAGGCTGACCCTCAGGAACCCCAGAGCCTGGAGAAAGGAAGACTCTCCCTTGGTCAAGGACGATTGGGTTAGAGATCACTTCAGCAAAGCTGACAACCACAAACCCATGGCCCTTGGTGGAATGCACCCATGAGTGCTGAGGGAGCTGGCAGATGTCATTGTGAAGCCACTCTCCATCATCTTTGAAACCTCATGGAGAACAGGAGAGGTGCCTGAGGACTGGAGGAAAGCTGATGTCATTTCACTCTTCAAAAAGGGCAAGAAGGAGGATCCAGGAAACTCCAGGCCAGTCAGCCTCACCTCCATCCCTGGAAAGGTGATGGGACAGCTCATTCTGGATGTCATCTCTAAGAAGAGAAGGTTATTGGGAGTGGTCGACATGGATTCACCAAGGGGAAATCATGCTTCACCAAGCTGATAGATAGCCTTCTGTGATGGCATAACTGGCTGGGCAGATGAGGGGAGAGCAGAGGATGTTGTGTACCTCAATTTCAGCAAGGCTTTTGACACTGTCTCCCACTGTCTCACACATATGTTTAGGAAATGTGGGTTAGATGAGTGGATAGTGAGGTTGAATGGCATAGCACAGGGTTTTGTGATCAGTGGCACAGAGTCCACTTGGAAACCTGTAACTAATGGTGTTGGGCAGAGTTGGAAACTAATGAAATTCAACTAGGGCAACTGTAGGGTCCTGCACCTGGGGAGGAATAACCAGTATAGGTTAGGGGTCAACCTGCTGGAAAGCAGCTCTGCAGAGAGGGACCTGTGAGACCTGCTGGACAGTTGACCATGAGGCAGCAATGTGCCCCTGTGGCTAAGAAGGCCAATGGTCTCTTGGGATGCATTAAAAAGAATGTGGCCAGCAGGTTACCCCCATCCTCTGCTCTACCCTGATGAGGTCACATCTGGAGTACCGTGTCCAGTTCCGGGCTCCTCCATTTAAGAAGGACAAGGTACTACTGGAGACAGTCCAGCAGAGGGCTATGAAGATAAGGGACTGGGGCACCTCTCTTAGGAGTAAAGCCTAAGAGACCTGGGTCTGTTTAGGCTGGAGAAGACTGAGAGCAGATCTCATCCATGCTATAAATATCTAAAGGGCAGGTGTCAAGAGGATGGGGCCAGACTCTTTTCAGTGGTGCCCAGCAAGAGGAGAAGAGGCAAGGGGGGCAAATTGTAGCATGCGTAATTTCATCTCAATGTGAGGAGAAACTTCTTTACTCTGAGGGTAACAGAGCTCTTGAACAGGCTGCCTGGAGAGGTGGTGGAGTGTCCGTCTCTGGAGATATTCAAAACCCACTTGGATGTGTTCCTGTGCAACCTAATGTAGATAAACCTGTTTTGACAGTGGGGATGGACTAGATGATGTGTGAAGGTCCCATCCAACACCTACCATTCTGTGATTCTGTATGTGAGGGTGTCTGTGTATGCATGTTTGAAGAACAAAATCACTGACGTGCGTGTACATACACATGAAGGTAATCCAAATTGAAGGTTTATATTTTAAAAAGCAGAAATTAACACTTTAGAGAGAATATTTCTCTTCTAGCCATTTCATCCAAAATATTTTTGCAAACCTATTCAGAGAAGTTTTTTAAAATAAGCCGAAGGGTGTTAATTATAAATTAGGGCCAAAGTGCAACAACAGAATCACAGAATCTTTTAGGCTGAAAAAGACCCTTAGGGTCATCAAGTCCAACCATAAGCCTAGCACTGTGTCATGTTCTCCATTAAACCATGTCCCTAAGTATAATGTCTACCCACCTCTTAAATACCTCCAGGGATGGTGATTCCGCCACTTCCCTGGGCAGCCTGTTCCAATGTTTGACAACCCTTTTGGTGGAGAAACTTTTCCTAATATCCAGTCTAAACCTCCCCTGGTGCAACTTTAGACCATTTCCTCCCGTCCTATCGCTTGCTACTTGGAAGAAGAGATCAACACTCATCTCACTCCAACCTGCTTTCAGGTAATTGTAGAGAGCAATAAGGTCTCCCCTGAGAAGCCACATTACTGCTGGCATTGTTCAAACTTCTCCAGGCACAGCAAGAATTGTTCTCATTTCCAACAATACTTCTCAAGAGAGTGAAGTTCGCTAAAGTCATGTACAGTAGTATTGCTGCCTACAAAGGAATCAAAGACTGACTTGAGATTCCAGGGCAAAGTATCCTAAAGATAGCACCTGTCACAGAATATTATTGCCTGTGGATATCACAAAGCTGTTGGTAACCAAAGTGGATAGCTGCTTTTTCTTGTCTGATATCCTTGGATGTATACTCAAGATCATGTAGTGCATTCTTGTCCACTGTACTTTTTACAAATATGGCAAGAATGGATGTTTCTATCTTTTCCTAATTTTGAAGTCAAAATTAAGCAAAACTAGAAAGTCGGAATAAGGTAAAGTGAAAGTTAGCAATGTTTGAGAAATGCCGTACAGATTCCCTCTTGTAACTTCATCAGTCTCTATAAATCTCAGTTTTTCCCATGTGCCTTATATTCTAGTTTGATAACAGTAAATTAAGCCAAGGAACAAGAAAACAGGAAACCAAGGAGAAGGACAGTACAGCTACTATTGGTGAAAAGAAGAAAATAATTGAGATAATATTGGGGGTTTTGAGGAAAAAGAGCAGTAATTGTTGGAAACTGGAAATTAGTGATTGTAGTAATGACAGACTGTAGTAAACAACCAAAGACACTGCAGGCAAGGTAGACTGTTGCTTTCTGATTGGGTTAGACTTCTCTATATTTGGAAACCAGAAATATCGTTAGTGACTTGCAAAGAGTATAATGGAGAGGAGGAGAAATAGGAAGACCCAGAGACTTTTGCTTCTTGAGTGTTAAATTCCTTGCAATTTCAAACAAATGGATTACTGCTTCAAAAATGGATTAAGCATGGGTAAAGAAACATAGGCTAGGAAACGACAAGACTTCACTGATCCAAAAGTCACCTTCAAGATGTTCCCACAGCTATACACAGAATTCTGAGCTTAATACTTCACTGATCACCTGTGTTACACCAGTGCAAGCTCACGCTCCTCAAGGGCATGTACAATTTCAGCTGCTGCTATTTCAAGATCTGTTTTGCAGTTTTTCAGAAGAGCCCTAGTGATTCTTACATAACTGTCATTCCAAGGTATTATAAGTAGTTCAATCCAATTAGCCTTTCCATAGCAAATGGAAAACATTCTCTTGAAAGTTAGAATACTACAGTACTTAAAGCAAGCTGATTGTTAAGCTATCTTCACTTTTCTTTTCCTGTTGTCTTCCAGGCTAATGACGTGAGCAGAGAACGGACAGATGTCATGTCAAAAAGAATGAATGTTTGTTTCATTCTTATTTAAAGTTCAGAAAATTCCTCATAGTTTGACTGGCAACCTATAGGAGAGAACAAAACAAAATTATATTTCGCTCAATTGAGGTAGAATCTCTCCTTTTAATTAATTTCTGCCCTCTAAGAAATTTGAAGTTTAAAATATATTACGTGAAATTCATATTTCTTCCACTGAGTTAATTAAAGCTCCTCATTATAGGGTTTTTCTGTTCTTTAGTATCACACTTAATGAAGTTTTCGCTACTTTTTTATAGACACCACTTCATTCTTCAGCAACTTTCACAAATAAGAGATGTTCTTCTCTCATAAGACCTCCCTTCTGCAATTCAGAGTACATTTGTTCCACTTCTTACATTTTCCTTTCCTTTTACTGTTTTTTCATTCCCTAAAGTATTACACTAAAGAATTCCATGGTAGTAGAACAGCTCAAATGCTCACGGACATTCACCACATTTTCTTTTGTAGGTCTGTGCTTATAGTTGGTAAAAATTAAACAACCTGTCATCATTCAAGCTTCTATTTATTTTATATTTTTAAGAGCTACTTCATTTCTAGCGATCTGTTCCTGGCAAATGGTTCATAAGAAGATTACGGAAACAGTGAAAGAAGCATAAAAGTCTTGGAGGGCTTTTCCCCCTAACTTCAACCTTTACTTTCTACTGACAGACAGTATGTTGTGGCAGCAAGCCAAATGTTTTTGCTCCAAACATTCACTTTCATGTAGAATGTGAACAGAGGCATTTGAAAAGATAAAGTGAGCTTAGTGTTCAATACACATCAATTACTATAAGAAAAATCATGAATACAATATATATTTTGTCACTAAACTTCCTTTAGAACGCGATGGAATGATTAAAAAAAAAAACACACCAAAAAACTAGCATTGCAGCAAATGTTAAAATACTGTACTGCTACAATTGAAAAATCTGTACATTTGCAGATCAGGCTCTTCACTGCACAGCTAAATCAAGCCAAATCTTTATCTCATAAGTAGCATTAGAGGAAGACCTAGTTATTTTTTGAGCAGTGATTTGTAGTCTCCAGACTACTAGGAAAACAGCATGGCATGAATGTTATCCAGAGATTCATGAACATTCGCTTTCCTATTCTTAGAATTTGTGGTTTCACTGGAAGTGTCAGTGAGCAGTGAAGCACAGCTATACATGTCCTACTGGGAAAAAAAGGCATGGGGGAAGGGAATACAAGAAACCATTTTTATCCTGCAGAGATTTTTTTTTTTTTACTTTGTATAATGTGAATTGCAGAAGAAAAGCATTCAGCATTTTTGCCTCTGAAAACTACATGTGCTAATGGACAGTTTGGAAAATGACTTGGACTCCCAAAAGATGTAATCTAAACTCTATACACTTAATAAAAAATTTAAAAAATGCAGAAGAAAATGTACATTAAAGAACATGTTGCACTGTGGTGTCAGATGACCTTATGGGTCATTGTGTCAAAAAGACTGTTTGAATGACTGTACTCAGCACTGTCTCCTTTTGGTTATATAGCATTAGCTATTCTCCCAAGGCAAAGAAATGTAGCTATTGTAAGATGAAGGATGGTACAATCCTCATGGCACTTTTCATGCTCTCAAAGAAATATTGAGAAGTATTGAGAAAATAAACATATTTTGTGTATTTAAACACAAAAAAAAATTAAGAAACTTTTAAAAATTTTTGTACAGTACTTTTCCTTTCTTGTTTACTCACTTAAAAAGCAGGTTGTTACAATACCAAGGCTGTGGCTGTCAAATTTGCATGCAATATTTTCACTCCCACTTGCAAAGGCTATGATCAAATCAACCTCCAGGCTATTTAATTTCTCTGTGCAAGATCCCTAGCTAGGAGGGCTTTGAGTTCCTAGATGCAAAAGGTGCACCTACATATATCCATCTGCTTTGTGTGAAGATTATTATTGATCTGACAGTAGTTGCCAAAAAACGCCAGAGAAAATCAAGAGACTATTGTACTGTCTCCAATATATGCAAATAACTATAGTCAATTACTTCTTTAAAAGCTTCCAATCTAAATAATAAGGCAGACGGGTGAGAAGTGATAATAATCATAGAATGGTTTATGTTGGAAGGGGCATTAAAGATTATCTAGTTACAACTCCCCTAGCATGGGCAAAGACACCTCCTACTAGACCAGATTGCTCAGAGCCTCATCCAACCTGTCACAGCCCGGACAGCCAGGAATAGAGCCAGGTTCCCTGAAAACGATCCCTGACCCTGTTCATAGTAACTCTTAGAGCTACAAGATACTTGGAGCGCTGTTGGGTACAGAATATATTTACAGCTGTTTTCCTCATAAATTTTGCCACATACGGCAGACACACAAATGATGTTATCTACTACCTATTTTTCAGCTTTATTCAATCTCTAAACATCTTTTTCACATTTTCTTCAGTCACTATTAGAAATAATGACTGTCAGGAGTGCTGAAGCACTATCCTAGATGCCTGTAGTATTTGTTAAATTCCTCTTAGCTAAAGCCTTTAGCTACAGACAAATTTAACAGCAGTTAGGTCTTTCATCTGAGATCCTCCAATAAAAAAACCAGCTGATTACATGTTTATGAAAGCACACAAGGTTGTTTGAGCCTTTTCTAATAGAAAATGAAAGCAATGAGTGAATCAAATTTAAACACATTTAGGTCACAATTCAAGGCATTGCTCAACACGTGACCAGATCTGTTGTTGCTGTCACATTTTTCACCTTACACCTTTTCTGCTGCTAAAAGCCTGATGCACTGTTCTAAAAGAGCAGGCCTTTCCCTAATAACTTACTGTTATGGTCAGCCTTGGAGTAGATTTATGTTTTGGATCACTCCCTTTAAATCTTAAATATATCTAGATTACTAGAGGAATAATCCAAATTATTCCCTTGGTAGTAGTGCATTTCTTCCTCCAAAGAAATCAAAGAAATATTCTCATCAGTGTCAGCAGAAGGAAAAATAAATCCCTAGCTTTGGAATGCTAGGGAAGCTGGGGAGAGTGAATGGACATAGTGGAGACCCAGATGGACTCACCTCCTCTAGCCTGTCTCAGCAAGCCAGGTATGAGCATAACTCTGCAGTTATTGCATTTTATTATAAAAAATTGGAAGTTTCACACATGAATTAGATTTCTTAGATACAGAATTTAGAAGTTGCGGCTAGAACTTTGCACTGTATACCTGGAACTTTTCCATTGTGTCTTTTGTCATTTACTAATGACTTTGACAGTATCTACTCACAGTGTTTTCTTGGCTTTTGGTCACCAGGTCTAAATCAGAAACTTGAAAATAATTGGGAGGGTCATTTGTTTTATTAAGAAGTAGAGAAACAGAGTTACTAGTCAAACAAGTAGCTGGTGAGTTGCTGTCAGAAAGAAAAAAGAAAAAAAAAGAGAGAAACGCTAGGGGTCATAGGTCTTTCTGATTTCATCCAGAGGGCCAACAGAATATTCTTATGTGCAGTTTCTCTCCCTAACTGTGACACAGTAAGGTAAATTCAAGTAAGGATAGATCATTCTCACTCTTCTTATTTTTGGGGACTTAAGATTAGGCTCAAATACAAATATGTTGGGGGAGGACCAACTGGTACAAATATGACAATTACATTTTTTTCTCTAGTATTATCTTTTCTGCTAGTTTTTACATCTTTCTTTTCCAATAGAAAGAATAAACACATTTGAAGAAAGGAAATTACAGCTCAGGCTACTATTGCTGAATGCAGCTCCTTTGGCTGCTTACAATATTCACTGAATGGAGAGATGATGCTGGTTTTATGTGCACACCAATGATGAAGTACACCCAGAGCAGAAAACAAGAATTTATAAAGAGCCCCCTCCAGCTTTGCTTCTGGAAGCATATTTGATCCTTGCATGTGTATCTATTAAGGTTACTCTTTCTTCTTGCTTCTATCCCACAGTTCTCATTTTTCACACCAAACCGATACTTTGGAGAGGAAAACTATCAGTCCTTTGTCTGTATACCAGGACCTATAGTTTTGCTTAGGACGAATTTAGTCTGATAAATCAGCTTACTCCCCAAATGGAGTAGGACAAATCTTGGTTTTCTGAGAAATCATTCTGATTCCTTTGGGAATAATTTAGAGAGTAGTTTAAACATGATGGTTGTTTAGATCTATTTTTTAAGCCTTTTTTGACCATTCTCAAAGAAGGAAAGAAACCGGGCACATTACTGGTTACTTCCTTTTACTCTACAGTTTTGTTTTTCTTAGGCAGCTCATTTCCTCCACCTTCCAGTTCCAAGTTTTATATGTGGTAGACCTATTTCTTTCTTAGATCTACAAAGAAATGTGATGTTTTGATCCAAGTCATACGTACTGATGCAAATAGGAGTTTTTTGTGAGAATTTGGATGTAATATTTAGGTTCATTTATATTATTAAGAAAAACATGAAAGACTCCATAACAGCTAAAGCATACTTATGGCTAATAAAATGAGGTTATATCAACGGGAAGTACAGAGAAAATTGAAAAAAAACCCCAAGAAAATGGCAAGCATTCCATATGTTAGAAATGGAAAGAGCAGCAATTCTGTGCTGAAAAAACAGGAGGCCAAGCCAATGCATGTACTGAAGATTGAACCTAAAATAATTTCCCAATATAAAATGCAGTTGGATTAAGAAAGGCTCTGCTGGGAAAAAAAACAGATGGAATCTTTCACAGAGCTGCCAGATCTGGGCTTCCCAGCATGCTTTAAAAAATGAAAAAACCCAAGCTACACAATTTCATTTCTGCTAAATGGAAAGTCAGAAATAAATGGTTATGGTTGTTTGGAAATCTCTTCTATGTGTGAAATTGATTTAATTTGTTCTATAAACTCCTATTTTGACCTGCTTAACATCCAGAAAAAAAGGAGAAAAGAAGAAAAAAAAATAAGGGAAATGTTTAACTTAAGCCACAGCATACACCATGAAAAATACCAGCTGTGCTATGTTACACCAACAGCCTGCTACTGAAACTTCAGGATAATGGACTTCCTGAAATAGACTAAAATAAATAAAACAAAAGTATAATTACTAGTGCTGCCTATACACTTGTGTTCTGGAAGACTCAAATATTAAAAGTTCCCTGAACTTGTGCATGATAGTGAAGCAAAGATTGTGGCTACAATCTTTGTTTTATCAGCATAAGTATCCGTAGGAAAGAATTCAGAGGTTCTGCTTTCTTATTATCCAACACCAAATTACTTTTGCAGTAAGACACAGTTTTAAACACATCCAAAAAAGTTATTGTGATATTTAATCGCAATAACATGTATTTGAAAACTGTTGATTTATATTCTACTCTCCTACACCACCCAACTGTGCAGTTTTAAGAAACATAGACAAGCTCCAAATGAAGGCTTTGAAATATACATACCTTATATAATAGAACTAATTGGGAGGATGAAGAAAAGAAGTCATGATGAGATTAAGAAAGACATAAGTTGACTACCTTTGTTAGTAAATTCAACTGCTCAGATATTTTAGAGCAGTTTGGATTTTCTAAAAAGGATGCCAACATTGTTTTTCACATTTTCTAAAATTACTTTTTGTGTAAATCATTGCTGATTTTAGTGTTGATTTTCTCTATATATTGACCATATTCCCTCTCCATATATAGAGTTCTGACAAATTTTCTTAACAGTGTAAGGCTAGATCCAAATCCTATGCAATATCTTCATTTTAAACGCCTATTTCAAGCATTATCATAAATAGTTTAAACTGTAGTTCAGTTGTCAAGATAACTGAATAAACCATATTTAGTCTTGTATTATTCTGCAGTGATGCATCACCATTTTTATTGTGTTCCATTCAGTTATTCACTAACATGGCAACACTGAAAATTTCTCAAGAGTCCGCACTTTGAATTAGAGACCTTCATTTATATGCAGAAATAAATAATTAATTGAGTTTCTGTTCTGTCAGTGTAACTTACATTTAAACTTCCTGGAAGGTTTCTTAAGAGAAAAGTTGTAGTTCTTCAAAAGACATACTTTTTTATAGATAATTTTATTTTAAAATTAGCACAACTCAGTTGCTTCTAGAGTTTGAGAAGACATTTGCTTCTGTTTGCTGGGTGTTTTAAGCAATAAATCCAGAACAAATGAAATCCACATTTTGTAAACCATAAACAATCAAAAAATGCAGAATTGATGGAAAAGCCAGATCTCCAAAATATGCCACTGAATCAAAGTCTTTACCTACTGATATTCAACACTGACAGCAGATGATGTTAAAATAGTTAGAAGTTAGTGTAAACACAAGGCATTAATTTTGAATACTGCTAGAGCTAACTACAGCTGCAAAGGCAAAATCTTCTATTTGACAAAATCAGAACTTGTCCACAAGCAAGTTGACTAATAACTTCACTCTGATTTCAAACCGACCTCAATAATACTTTTATGTAGACAGCAAACAGTACTCTTCTCACCTGTATTTTCCATGCTGGTTCCTTTCTAGAGTTCTGTGCTAAAGCTGTGGCTGTGTATCTGCCTCTTAGATAAGGATGTCTTCAAGTGCAGCCTGTCATTTTTTTAAATAAGATATGTGAGAACTCTCACAATAAAAGCTATTCTATATGTGAAATGCTCTGAAGAGGGAAAGAAATGCCTAAATACTTACTTCAACAGCTAAGCATTGTCAAAATTCAAGATGCCTCTGAGGATAGTTTTCAAATGCTAAGAAACAAAATCAAAATGTACCTAGTACAATTTGAGAAATTCTTCTGCAACAAGAATCACTCTTTCCATTGCTCCAATTCCTCTCATATGAGGTATTTGAGCTCCCTTTGAAACTTCTAAGTCAATCAAACTTCTTGGCTCTTGAATAACAGTGATTATCTAGTGTTTATGAGGTTTACAATTCTCAATAAAAGTCAAATACGTAGGCTGCCTATCTAACTCACTGATAGAAAAGCTAAGAACTGCAGACATAGCCAGCACACCAACCAGGGACTTATCTACATGAATTACTACCAAATGTTAAGAAGCATGTTTTGACTGGGCTGAAAGAAGAGCTGCATACAGAACGTCTCAAAAGTACGTAGTATTTGACAACATGAACCCAGGTAAACTAGAGTGAGACAGCAGAAGCAGTTACCAGCTCAAGTTACTTGTTTCTTTTCTGGCAGCTGTGGTCCACACATGGAGGTATGTGAATGGCTTGTGAAGTAGTTCCTGGCTTGGCCATTCACATTGGCCAATAATCATTCAGATTATTGAATCACAGTATAATGGTGCCGACTGTGGTTTAATTTAATAAACCACATTTAGACTGGTATAGACTGGAATGGTTCAGAAGCTGCTTCATAAGCAATGTAGACAAGCAGTTCAGATGGGTAGTCCAGTCCAGTCTCATTATTTTGTTAATCTGAGATTTAAAGTTCCGTTTCAGGAACTGCAGCTTTAAAGATAATCCCATTCTTCAGTATTTCCATGCTTAATTTCTGAGAGCTGCTTCTACTCCAGTTCTAAATATGTTCTCTTCTGTGAATTTATGTCTTCTTAGAAATGTAACTCTCTGTGCATTGTTTAGCAAGCTTCACAAGAAATTATTGCAAAAGGGTACTTAAACAAGAACAGGCGGCAATTTCAGGCACATGACTTTAATGGTCCTATGGAGATCACCATCTGCAGTCCCCCTATCTGAAAGTTTGAGAGAAATATTCTTTCATGGAGATTCAGAACCATGAAGACTTTTAAGAATAAAATGCATGAATTCAGTCGGACAGAAATATATCTGAGGAAGGAAAGGAAGAAGAGTTTCTGCCTTCTTATCCACATCTCAAGGAATCCTTTAACTACATTGTCAAAAGTAGGCAGGAAAGGTATGCTAGCTGTTGCAGTATCACACAGTAAACTTCCTGCTCACAAATCTTCGCTGTTGAAGGCTGATGTTATTAATGATATATTTCTTTAAGGAAATATGAGTCATGATTCTGATTAAGTATGAGTGTACTGGGAGATGACTTTCTCCCTTTTCTCACCTTATACTTTATTCTACCATAGGGTTAGTTTACGACTATCCCAACACACAGGAGAGAACAGGGATTTCAAGGTCACTGCAGTATTCCCTAATTAACACTTCAAATTACTGTGCTGAAATCTGAACTTTCTTTCCTCCCAGGCTGTCAGAATTCCTGGGGGAAGGGGATGGGGTGGGAAATGGCGGGGAGGGGGGGAATTGACCTTGGATGCCACTGAAGATGCAAATTCCCTTCCTTCCTCAGAAGGGAGAACATCACAAACATAGTAACTTAGTCCTGATTATTTCATGTTTGCTGTTCGAGAGCAACAATTAATGTCATACATGACAAAATGCTGAAAAATTTAAAAATCACATCCCAGTTGGAGGACGTACTACATGACCTAATATTTTTGCTTTCTCTCTGTACTGGTAATCCTGTATCCAGTGATTCCATAAAACTATGGGCTTTAAAATACACACTTTAAAAGCATGTGAAAAATGGTTTTATTGTACTGTAAGCCTTCCTGCAAGGCATAGCTTAATGGCCATTTCTGAGTGCCAGTGATCTTGGCTTTTATTCTTATTCCATGACTGAATAGCAAGGTCATAAACTCTTTGAACTTTTGCAAGTCACTTCAATGTTTCTAAGCCTCAGTTATTCTATCACCTTCAGTTAAAAAATAGGAATGAGAATACTCAACTTTGTGATCACTTTGAGTAACTTCGAGATCTATTTGGGTTTGAGCAGAAAAGGAAGAAAGTACATTCTTAAATGCCCAGGTCCCAGTCAAGCTTTTTGAATTTCAAGATTAAGGTACCATAAGAAGACTTAATTTTTGAACAAATAGATAAAATGGTTTTGATTTATCTTGTAATATATTTTTGAGATTTTAAAAATACGCATACTCTTAAGGATGGACTGTTCTTATCATAACAAGCCAATAATTAGTTCTGCATTGTTTAGGCAGGGATCAGATGATCTCAGGGAAACCATTTAATCTTTCATGATATGTCAACAGATGACACATGATGACAGTAACATTTTTACACTGTGTCTTAGACAATAACTTTGTTCAAAAGTAATTTGGTTATTTTTGAATGGCACTGTACCATGCTATGTTGAAATACTTCATGTTTCATTTTAACTATATGCTCATGAAGTTAAATCAACTGGTATGGCACCCTTCAAGCTCCATTTATAAAAGTTCTATAAGTTCTTTGCAAAATACTATCAATAAACTAATAAACTATGGGGTTTTTGTTAGGAAGTGAACCTGTATTCCAGGATTGCATATAGATCGATAAGGATCATCAAGCCAAGATTTGTTTCACAAGACGGAGGCTTAGTTTGTGGTTTGTAAAGAAAGTGACAATTCCTAGTTTATAATTTAAGCTAGGAGTTAACAAGAATCTTCACAAGGTACTGGATGAACTTCTCTGATCCTCAGCTTCATGAACTATAGTGAAATGGGGCTTTCTAACATATGTAAATTACTCCCTAATCCACAGATGAAACTTGCTACAATAAGTGTTGAAGGTAACCTTATCTGAAAATTAAGCTTTCAGTCTATCTGGCAGAGCTAAAGGTTAATGGGACCACACCACACATACTTTCAAAGTAAGAAAGTTGCAGCCTAATTTGCTATTGTTCACTCAGTCCTAAAAATTTGGAATTCAAATTTGTATGATTTCTTGACAATGAACAAATGGAATGAATGGGTCAAATTTAAGTGTTACTAGATTCACAAATTATGTTTTGTTTCTCTATGCCATCTATCTCTTTTTTATTAACATATTATACATGAGTTTTCGCTTTGCAGCTCCATTCTTATTTGTGAGGCTGAAGAAGTAAACTTCTTACCAGTTTTTATCAATGCACAAAAAACAAAGGGAAAAAAATCAATCCTATATTCATCTGGCCTTATATTGATGGGAATTTCTTTTCGAAAGAATGCTTGCCTATGAGAAACTGGGAATTCACCACAGCTACGACTTTTCATGTTTTATGTAAGATTTAGCTATGATTCATCTAATCAAGATGTAATTTCTGGACCTACAGAAACTAGTCCCAGAGCAGCAAAAACTCTTACTTGTAATAGGATTGTGAATTATAATTAGAATGAGCAGGGTCTTCAATTTTATTGAAGGTTCTTCCAAATTCTAATCAGAATTCACTGTCAAGATTTGTACCCCAACTCATAAACAAAAGTCAGCATCTTTCTTATTGTTATGGTAATTAGTTCTTAGAACTCTGCCTTCTACATCTCAAAAATGGGTTTGGGTGTCCCCTAAAATCTATGTTGAATCTTGGAAACAGGTGGTTGATACAGATAGAGGCTTTTAGAGAACACACCACTCTATAATGTTTTATAGACTCCTCATCACCTCATCATCCTGAGGAAGGTGATTTATGGCTCATATAACTGGTTACTAGCTGGATCTGACTGTCATGATTAAATCTTTCTCAAAATTATATTAAAAAATGTTTTTCTCCAGGCTACAAATTGTCTTGGAATGGAAGCCAATCAGACGATATAGAGATCCGAATAAACTTAAAACAAAATAAGTGACATGGAATAAAGAGGATTTATAACTTCAAACATGAAACTAGATAATAGTATTTATAAGCCTATAAATTTTAAAGCTCCCAGACTAATTTAAAAGCAGTTTGGTGATACTGCCAGATGAGAAGTGCATAAACAGAAGGTTCCTTTGATTATCAGAGTGTTTGCTTCTGAAAATTAGAACACAGCCATTTATCAGAGGGTGTCTCAAGGCTATAATCAGTTAAAGATATTCAAGAACTGAGGTAATTTACTATGCTGAATGTCAATCAAGCCAGGGCAAAATACGAAGTAATGTGCTAATGGAAATGTGAAATATGCATATGCTAAGGTGACATGGTGACAGTCACATTCCTGATGTGTTACACTATTTTGAATACAGTTATGAATGTGTGAATTCAAAGGATGTACCTGCAAGTTTTCAAAATGCAGATCTATATGAACTGAATGATAAGTTTCAACAACAAATTATTATCATTGTATAATATCAAATAATATCTCCATTTAGGCACTAGTTGAAAGGAGTATGTAGAAGGAGAACATGACACACAGGGTCTTTTTTTCTGAATTTCATACCAGCATCAGGGGATACCTTGAAGTAGGAGCTCTGTTTCATGGAAAACTCATCTAAGAAGGGTTTTCAATGAAACTGAAAATCGGCAAGAGCCACAGTAATACAGTTATATTGGTATAGAAGCAAAGAGAAAGCAAGCTGACAGCTTGGTTTTCCACAAGGATAGATCTTGCCAACATCTGTTTCCTGTGGCCAAAAGACCTGTCATTTCTGTCAAAGAAAAAACTAACTTTCTACATGAGCTAAACTTTTCCCTTTCCCTGTTTATGGTTTTCCAGACATCCTGATATAAATCTTGGACCATTAGCTGATAATGGCAAGTTCTTTTAAGAAGTATTGAGAAATTAATATTGCTAGGTGTTGTGCTGTCACTTGGGTCATAATTACAGGCGCTGCCTTTTTGACTAGCCATGTAAGACAGCATATTTTTTGTCATGGAAAACTTATTTTGTTAGTTGCTTAACAGTTGGATATGAGTCTTTTGGGTAAGTTTGCTTGTATTTTGTTTCACTAGCAGTAAAAGATGGTGTGGCTGCTGAAAGCTCTGATGGACACAGGGGACACTGGACAAAAATGAACCGAGGGTTATTAAATAGTTGAAAATCCACTCTAGTACCTCTTGAGGTATAAATACTTGGAGGTCAGAAGAGTATTATTGGAAGGTATTATTAATACATGCTTTCCCTTTTCTGGTTATTCTGTCAGATCTGATTACTGCTATGTATGACATATTTCTGGGGCAGGCAGACTGACCCACTACAGCCATTCTTATGTTCTTACCTGAATCAGAACAGAAAATATTTGAGGTACCTGCTACCCATTATTTCTGTTACAATGAACAGAATTTAAACAAGCATTTATTAGACAACCAATCTGTGAATTGAAAACAGATCAAAACAAAAAACAGGCAACCAGACTTTTAGATGACTATGCGTATGGCTAGTAACAATTTACTTGATGGCCAGCTAGAAGTGCAATCAATTTTTCTGTTAATATTTGCCATCATATTTAAATGGAAATACCCCAACAGAAACTGTTAGGGAATCATTTATGAGTAGCAGCTTTATCAGACTTTCAAGAAAGCACAATTAGGGAAGATGTGATAAAGGTTCTCCTTAACCATAAGCATGGCTGTTTCAAGACTAATACTGAAAAGCAGGGTATAATTTTACATTTTTATTTCCTATGTCTAAACACTTCATTTTTAGAAAGTTATATACATTTATGATTTTCTATCAAATATTTGCAATTCTCAGTGTTATGCAAAATAAAATATAAAACATAAAGGGACATAAATTCAGGACATAAATTTGTCAGACAAGAAGGAATACTTTTCTCTACATGTGACAAGTACAATAGACTAAATACACAGCAAGAAGTTGTCACCCTCTTTTGAAGAAACAAGAGTTGGTCAACAATAGAAGTAAGACGTGGTACCTGAAGAACCAACAATAACCTCTGTTTAGCAAAAAACCATGACTTTTTACAGCCTTACGTATCTATGTAAAGCAACATACAGCTTTAAACATCTTTCCCTCTGGACTTTATTTTCTGAAACGTTTAATTCCCTTGTTAATTTTAAGCAGAGAAAGAAGAATAAAACATTAGGCAGAATTTTCTTGCAAAACTAAACAATCTCTCAGTAAAATATTAATTATTGATCCCTCAGGAATCTAACTTAAGCTTCTTTACATAGTTTTTCCGTGTTTCTCCACAAAAAAGTTATGTCACAAATTTCTGCTAAGTGAAAATCCAAAAGCAATTATACATATTGCATGGCTCAGACTCTTTTTACTTTCATCTTCTTCCTCCCTTTTTGCACCAACACAAGACAATGATGCCAAAAGGTTTAACAGAAAGAAAGTGTTGGTGTTTTTTTGTATTTACTGCAGTAAATTGTACACATTCTTAACCCTCAGGTTATAATCTTTGAACTGAAATTACCTAAACATGTATAGTTTTCAGTTAATAAAAATTAAACATAATCAATTCTTCAGCTAAAATCGGAGACACACACATTAATAGAGCAAAATGTATACAATTTCTCTATTATATTGTAAGACAAGCATTAGTTTTATTACTGCATTTTATTACTTGGTTCTGCCACCAAGACTCTTTAAGAAGATATGGTTCACACATCACAATGCCTTTGTCTCACAGAATTTAAACAAGAAAGGCAAAGATGAGAAGAAAAGACAGGCTATTGTTTGATTGTGATTTATTCATGGATCAAAGATTGTTCACTAGGTGGAACAGAATTGCAAGATATATGAACCTTCTATAGCTGAGACATGAACTGAAGGTAGAGTTCCCGATTTAGTTCAGTTAGTTAAACATAAGCCCTCTCAACCCCATACTGTAATAGCTGAAATTCAACTTGTCATTCAGCTAATCTTCTTATAACTTTCTCCTCAGTCACCTGAGTAGCTCCTACCCATCTGTTATAGTTGTACTGTGTTACAGTATTTCTGGGAAATAGTGGAAATTTTTCTCAGTGTTACTATACTGTTCCTCTACAGTTGCCTACGAACAAGTACATTTGTACATGAATAAACATCTATTATTCTGTATAGTTATTAGTTGTATTTTCATCAAATAATACCATTTTTTTAGTTACAGGACAGAAGCAATATAATGTACTTTAAGTGACCTAATCAATAACAAAAGTCACATTGTTCATGACAAGATTAATACTCAAACTTTTTTTTTAAATAATTGCTAAGTACAACAAATAAAAACAACAATACTGTATTCTATGTATTGATAGACTACAAAGACAGTCAAGGGCTATAACTGTCAAATTATTCATTGCAAATAGTTCACCTAGTTCTATCAGTAACTGATGTCTATTAGTTGCTTCGTATCTCACAGCAGAATGCTGTTTCAGATTCAGAATGTGTCAGCAACAAATAATATATCTTTGCTTCAGAATTTTCTCTGGTATGTCTGTAAGAGATTACATTATTTTGGCCTGCTATAAAAGAGAGACACTTGTTTATATTAGGTGAAGGAAATTATTTATATTCCTGAACAATCTCCCAGTTAAAATTCTGATTTTGCATTAAGTTCACATAGACAATTAATGTTTTCTGACTGAAGAGAAACAAATATGATGAGGTTCTGAAAGTCTATTCCTTCCAAAAGAAGTAAGGAGACAACTGATAGAAAATTTCACCACTATTATTGTTCTTATGCTGTCATGAATGAATATAATGCGATCAAGCATAACTTTCAGCATTGTTTTTCACTCCTAAAGGCTAGAAAGGGTTTGACCTAGATTCCCAAGAATATATAATTGCTCTTTGAGATAGTAACAGTAATCGAGTAGTAGAGCACAGTCTGTGTCTATATTGATCATGCATTTGTGAAACATGAAATACAGAAAAATAGGTCCAAAGACTAATTTTAAAATGTACGCTCATTCAAAAACTACTGGGCTACAGTTTAAATGTTGGAATCTTGACTTCTACTTTTCAGCCAAACTGTAGTTTGAGTGATAATGTTCAACTTCCTGAACAAATTGCATCTGAATTTTCTAAAATGATTGCAACATAAATTTCTTCCTAACCATTTATTTTATTCTAGTTTGTACCAAAAAAACTTTATCCCACCTGTGATTTCTGTGATGTTTAAAGTTACCCATCTCTGGGAGTAGAACTTTGTCCTCTATTTATTGAAGTAGATTACTGCAGAATCAGCACAATAGTTTGTAAAACCTTTGAGATCTTAGTGGGTTAAGAGGTGCTCTTATGTATGGAAGTCATTCTTATTTACTCATGGTGAGCTGAGGTGTATGACCAGAGCGGTAGGGAAGCTTCTGCACAGATGACTTTTGCAAGATGTCTTAGTTGAAGCTCTGTAGGTTCAGGTAGTTATCATGGAGCCATGAATTAACAAAAGAGTCGGAACATACCTGAGAATCTTGTTAAACTTCACTTGCAGGAAGTGTCTTACAAAGTCTTTCTCAGAGATCAAAACAGGAAAACCACTTAGAAATACACAGCGTGAGCAAAGACTGATGGCCTCTAAGAAAGGAAAGGCAGGCTTCACCATCTGGTTGGGTTTCTTTGAAGACAAGACTACCATAGGAGACAAAAATGGGATTCAATGGACTTCACAGGTTCAGATTTCCAGAAAGGATTTGACAAAAGTCCAACTCATGTGTTGCTCTTTTTTACTGCAAAGTGGCTCAAAAGCATATGGGCTAGCTGCCTGTTAGCGGTGTCTTACTCTTCAAAGTGCAGTGGAGAATGGAGGAGGAACGAGCTGGGCTCTGGGGGCACCTGGGCATACTAACTGCTGTGAAATGTCATGCACTGATGTTTCTTATAGTAACATCAACTGTATTTAACCCTATTTCTGCTGATTTCTAGTGCAGTGGCCAAATTTCCTTGTGGAGCAGTTTTTCTTCTGAAATTCTTATTTTGATCTTCAGGGCTTTTTGTCTTACATGTGTTACAAGGCATTTCAACACTTGCCTTTAAGATTTACTATAAACAGTGGTTTTAATACTACAGAATTTACATACAAAAGGTGACGCTTCACAGCAACATTTTAGAGTTTGTGTACATCAGCACAATAGGCAGAATAAAAGATTACTGTTGAACTGGGTTCCCATGCAAAATACAATGAAGTCAATGGAAAGGCTCCTATTGATTTTAATAGGTCATGAAAGTGACATGTGGCCTTCAAGTTACTGTTTTCTTGCAGCAGAAATAAAATTAAACATAGACAGTTTTATAAATTAAAGCCCCTATATCTTCAAATATGCTAAATCTTTGTGTATACTTGTTCAATTAACTCCCAAATTCTATAAGATAACAGATGAGATGTGTTCATGACTTTCCTTGTGAAGGAATGCTTGCACCTATGCTTCAATTTGTTTCTCCTACCACGTGGCTTCAAATAGGAACAAGCAATACTAAAAAGTCTTACAGAAAATAGCCCACATGTTAGTGATCCAGTGTATCACTGCATACCTTGCATATTTGCTGGTCTACTGAGTATTAACTACTAGCACAGGATATTATGTGCTCCATTGCAGAATAAATAAAAGAAGTGTTACATCATGATGTGAACACCCTTTCAGGGTATCTTTAGAGTCCTTAATATTGGAGTTTCCCTATGAAAAAGGCTTTGGACAAGCTGATCTTTCAAGATCCTTTTCATCATGCATTTTCATCAGCCATTAGTATGTCTATGAACCTAATTCTGTTACTTTATTTAGATTTTTCTTCCTCCAAAGAGCTACTCTTTATTTCATTGACACAAATTCTACCAAATACATTCCATTTCTGAGAAATGATACTTCTACTGACATCAATATGTATTGTACAGATTGTATGGATTTGGGCCTTATCTCTGGAAGGAAAATTCTTTCTGATGGGGTAGTTCTTTCTCATCTTCTGTAAATACACTGTTTAGCTACAGCCATTATTATGAGATAATCAAATGAATAAGTTCATAAAACCTTTTGTAAAGGATATTCCAAAAGAAAATAATCTTACTTAAAAAAATAAATCAACTGAAATGTGTATTCAGGACCTAAAAGGTTTCTCAGAGCCTGGAAATCAATACTAATTTATATCAGTCAAATGACACCAGTCATATTTGACAGATAACATAAAAAACACAATGGGCAATTTAGATAAAATATATTTTTTTCTCTCTTAATCTGCCCTCCTTTTTAGCAGCCACAGTTTCGTGTGGGGTTTTCTATTTTTTTTTTTTTTTTT
>VZSF01007161.1:80417-147270 GCA_013398295.1 Chionis minor
CCCCCCCTTTTTTAACACCCCAGTTTTTGTTGGGGTTTTTTTTTTTTTTTTTTTTTTTTTGCATTAAACATTCTTATATAGTTGTTCCTCAGAAATATTTAAAACATCATGAAAAAACTGCATGAGTTTTAGAATTCATGTTCCAGGGCACAGAAATAGTTCTAAGAGCTTTTGTGCCTTTTTCTTTACTGGTTAAAAAAAAAAAAAGGAAACTGTTTTGTGAATAAAAAATGAATACAATTTACTGAATAAAATTAGCAGTATTTTAGAAAATTCAGTTCCTTCGTTTACCAGATTATCTCCAATAATGTCCACCATTGCAAGCACAGAACTATATCTTGATTTTAAGCATAAAAGCAGGATTTTTTTTGAAGCTGACATTCCTGCTCATGTGACCAAAATTAACACATATTTAATCAGTTTGCTCTATAAGATCTATTCCTTTTATTATATTTTTGTGAAGTAGTCAATAAAGTGGGAGTTAGTAATGCCTTTGCAAACACTGGAGATGAAATAAGATTATTTTGTAATATTAATGTAATTCTCATATTCTTATGAAAGTTTTGCATGGGAAAGGGGAAAGAAAAAAGCGCATCTTGATGCCCTTGCATTGTGCAATATGGTACATTGTCAAAGCCATGTCTTTGGGTCATTTTGAGCAACCTCTAATACATCGTGGCTCAGAACACCGATTATCAGCTGATGGTCTGGATCTGAATTTTTCATTTAAAATGACCAGTGAAATGAATGGCTCTGGAATAACTGTGTTACTCAAGGTTACTATTTTTTTAAGTTATCAATAATACTTCTTTCTGAGATTTATTGTAGTAAAGCACCCACATCATCATGAAAATCTATTAATTAAAACATATAAAATGTGCAATGTACAACTGTACATTGCTCTTTGTATCTGAATTCTGAACAAACTATGTTAACATAAAACACAGTTCAGCACTGATTTTTCAGAGGGATCTGGAAAATCTAAGCAGATTTTAAAAAATGATTGCAGGTTGTGTCTTCACACTAGTCACTACTACGAAATCTACACAAGAAAGTGAGAAAATGTTTGAGTAGGTAAATTATCCTTAGTTTCTTTTTATCACTGATGAACTACTTTCAATACCCTTGATAACTAGCTCAAGTGGTACTGTACTGAATCGTAGGAAAATGTTTCCTTATATAATTAAAAGTCCTTTTTCAAAACTGGATTTAGATTTTAGATTTCCTAAATATTCTCAGAAATGTAATCCCTCAAACTTGAAGTACTATGGAATAAAAAAATTAATTTGAAAGACTACCCTGATTTTAGAGATTTTCATAGGAAACCACATTAAGAATGTACAGACTTGTTAAATTAATTGCTATAGAAATCAGAAGTAATACTAAAGTGTGATGTATCTCACCAGAATTACTCTTAGTGACTTGACATTTGCCTTGGCCAAATATGTGAGAATAATTACAATACTTTTGTTTAACTGCCTGTTGCAGGTTTATTTTTTTCCCAAATGTTATATAAATGGGTATGCATAAGCTCAGTGTATTTATCATATCTGAGCTAAATATAGATGAAGTTAAATTGGGACTGAAAAAGATTTTGCAAAAATCTGCATACTGAGGTGATTACCCTCCTCCTGATGAACTAAATGAATGTTTTCCTTATGAATATACATATGCTATTATTGAGTCTTCTCAAAAAGCTAGAGTTGGCTCTATGAATCCAGCTTTCCTCCTTCACTCTTCAGATATTGAACACTCTTAAAGAAGAAAATTAAAATCTTACCAGACATGTGGGTTTTTTTCATTTTTCATGTCCGAAAATATTTCTAGGAATATTCCTTCAGAGATATTTCTAATGGGGTTTTTTTTGTGAGTTTACTTGACGAGATAATCAAAGGTCAGAAATCAATTTAAAACCACAAGGAGACAGTGTGTTAGAAGCACAATTCTTATTCTTGCAAATGTTAAAAAGAAAGAAAAAAGATTCAATAGACATTTTAAAATAGCTGCCATTTGGCAGAACATTCTCTGTTAAACCCCAACTTCTGGTCATTACAGAATTTACTTCAAAAAAAATAGTAATTTTTAGTCTGATTTTCTAACTGTCTCATGACCGTTACATTCTATCAGCTACAAATGTATTTGAGGTTTTAAATGAGTGAAATGGGAAAAAAAAGTCTGGTAAACAATAATATTGACAAGATAGAAAATCAAGTAATGATTATGATCTCACACTTTTGTATCCACTTCACTCATCATGATTTCAGTTTGAAATTCTTAAATTCTGCTGTTTGTGGTTTGAACTATTTTATCTAGTACAAGCACTGTCTCTTTTACTTGTTACACAAAAACCTGGAAAACAAGACCACGGAATCTCCTTTTCCATCTTCTCTGCTGATGATAATGGTGTAACAACACAGCCATACATGTGAGGAAGCAACCACTTCAAACTATGATATATTGCAGTACTTTTCTTACTTGGCTTGATAGTGCTTTTCCCACTTGACATTGCATGCTTCTCTTTTAGCAACTTTTTCAGTAAGTCTCACACTACTCTGCTCCTCATTTTGTATCAAGCTGTGCCATATATCAAATGTATTGCATTACCTTAGGATGGCACCATATTTTTCGCTCTTATTTTAAGTCCAGTAAAGTCCTGACAGTAGCAGTGTTTCCATTTACAGCTTCACAGCACTCTGAGACTTGGAGAGGTTTGTTATCTCTCTTTAGAGGTTCTTATTTAGCAGACAACTATCTGTACCTCACCTGAACAGAAACACTTCAGAATGCAACAGCAATTGCTCAAGTGGCTAAGTAGTTCTGATGTACATCCAGTAACAGATTGTGAAGATGAGGCACACCTCTGTTACTATTAAGGGAGTAACATTCTGGAGTGTCAGCAATGAACAGCAATCAGATACCTTTAAAGTAATGCTAGAGCAGAGAATTACAAACAATGAAACAACGAGGCCCTGATCCTCAAAGATATTTAGATAAATAATTGCCATTGAGATCTACCACTGAATAATTCTTAAATTTTCAGGACAGTTTATCCTCTCTGTTTATCAGTCACCTAACAGTAAAATAAAGAGAGTGAATGAAATATGTGTAAATTATCGGAATGTAAGACAACACATAAATATAAGGTACGAGATTGAGGAACACCCCTTGTTTACCCTAAAGACAGTATACTAGAAGAGCTCTCCCTATTTAACTGCCTGAAGTCTGAAGTGCTCCAGCTGGGTCATCTATGAACTTTTGTATTTTTAACATGAACTTTTGAACTGTAAAAGTAATCAGTAAACACATTTAGTCCCTTATGTGCCAAATACTGCAGTTTTGTCTATGGACTTTTGCATACTGAGACATTTTATCTTTATCTGAAGATAAGGCCATTAATCCAGTCAGCAAGTACAACATAATGGGACCGTATTCATCCAAGGACATGACTGAAACCTGTCATTTGCTTCCTTTTCAGAAAACCCAAACCTAAGTAAAACACTACACAAGGGTAATATCTGCAGCAGAAGAGCCTTGCTATTAGAAGGTGGTCTTTGTCTATTTATTTTTTTCTGCACAGAGATGCTTGGTACTCCAAAGGTTTCTATAGCCAAAACCTAGTCATTACAGAAGGTAACTTTGAGAGAGCAATCCATCTCATCTTAAAGTAGATGCATATGTTTGTTCAGAAGGGTAATTTCCTAAGTTTCCATCCTTTTGAACTGAAAATAATTTTTTGGCATTTAGATATTTTTTGAACTCATACATTCACTTTTAAGCAGGGGAAATCTTCCTGGCTTAGTGTAATAAAAAGATTTAGTATTTTTCTCTGAATAGCTAATTGCCTTGCTTCATGTCTATTTTAAAAGGTAAGCATTGTCTCATTTGTTTTCTAGTGACATTTGACACCACTTTTGTTCATGCACAGCCTAATGGTGACAATTTTGCATTATTTCCAGTGAATATATTAAAAACCAAAAAAGCCGAATATCATACCTAATAGTAACATATTTGACAGAATTATTTGACTGATGACAGAAACACTTTGGCCTGCTGAATGGGAAACAGGGTCCCTTGAGTTCTCTTTCCTGATAGAGATCTACCACTTTTAAGTGCTTCTCTTTGAAGGTTTCACTCCATTCAGAGACATCTCTCCATGTAAACTGGAAGGAACTGTTACAAATATTTTCTTACTCACGTTTACCGAGTTATTACAAGTGAAATTTGTTAGGAAGCCTAAGAATGTAATTCTCTTCTGCTTTAATCATACTCCACCTCACTGTCTTTTATTCCAGATAGCTTACGAGTTGAGTCTATATATTTGCACATTTTTCATTAGCCTGTTTCTGCTTCCATACCAAGTCTTTCAAGTTAAAATGATTTTTTTCTTTAAAGAATAAAAGCAAGAAAGTAGTTTCCCACCCTCTTCTGAGATTTGTAGAAACCAAGATTGACCGTAAGAAAGCAAATGCTTGGATCTTTTTCCATTTGTCAGCTCTTTTATTTATAATGATTGTCTCACAAAAAGGAAAGTAAAAGTATGTTTAGTTCTATTTATACATGATAGAGATTTTAATGTAAAAATAATGCTTGAAAATACTAAAGCACTTGACACTAACTCATCAGTGATTTAAAATTTTCAGGTTTTTTGTTCATTTTTCTTAGCTGGCATTTCATTTTAATTCTGTGCCCTTAAATCCAGCTTTAAAGCCTCAGAAGAATTTGGCATGGTCCATGGATCAGACAGACACGAGAGGAATCAATTTGCAGCAGAAGCTAAAGAGCGAATATTTAGGAGATGAGAAGGGAGGGAGATGATAGACTTTGGAATGTGTTCCACCAAAAAATGTTTGATGCTGAAACTCAGGTCCTGAAATGGTGTGTGACAGTAAAAAAAAGTCATTTATAAAAGAAGGGAAAGAAGGCATAGTAGTGGTTGGATATTGATAATCAGCTTATAAAATCAATGATACACCATAGCTCTGGAAAAAAAAAAGTATACTTCCCAATGCTAAGACATTTTTCATTAAATAGTGATTGCTAAACATTTTAAAAGTGAGACTTGTTGCAATAAATATGTGAAAGCTGATACTTATCTTTGCATGTTTCTAGCATTTTTTGTTTAGAAAAAAATAATTAATTTTATATTTTACAACGCACTTTTAACTGAAAAGGGTAATAGATTAAAAACACCACCAGCACAGAGTAAGAACTGTGTTTGTTCTCTGGAATGATTTAGGCATTAGTGAACATAAAATATGTTCTGTGCTTCTATCCATGTAAGCAACTTAAAAAAAATGAGTTATGTTGTAGCAAAATCAGATCATTCCACTTTTTGCATAGCTGTGAAATTTCAGGTAGCATAAAGGAAACGAAAACAAAAACCCATCCCTGAGTCTCAAAAATACATAGGGAAAAATAATGGAATGTTCTGGTCTGAGCCATGTCTGAGTTCTGCAGGGCCTAGGAGTGGGCATAGAAAGCTACATCTGCACCTATGAATGTCAAAACCACCAGCTACTTGTGTATTACTGAAGAGGAACTGTGCTGAGTTTTAGTGCAAACTGTAGACATTTCAATGTAGACATTTCACAACTGTTACTTCCATTAAAGCATTGCCTCTGGAACCATGAGAAAGAGTAAGGAATTACTAGTGGCCGAGACTTATAGACCCTCATTTCTGTGTGCTTACAGAACTATAATCTACCTGAGGTACTGATTTGTCTGAAAGGGGTTAGTATTGTGCATAATACATGCCAACACACAGATTAGAATGAGTGGAATAGTCTTTTAAAGTTAATGGTAGCCCATATTTGGAACTCTGTTTTAAGCTTAATGCTATTATTTCATTAACATTTTACAAATGCATTTTTAAAGATTTTTTACATAAATGTTTTTGAGAACTAATGCATGTTTTTTGTTTTCTCCTCTCCCTCCCCTCTCCCCCCAGCCCTTAAATCACACCCTTGGGTTGGGAGGAATTAGACGTAGATTACATTATTGCTGAAAATCTTTTAGAAATTCATTCCTTTAAATGGTTGTAGTTAGCAATGTTTTCATCATAAAACAAATGCTTTGAATCCTCTGAAGACTAATTTACCCATAAATATACACGTTTCCCAAGCCTATGGGCATACAATTCTCTGTGCACTAAGATACTGAGTGGTAAGATACTGTGTGGTAAAATAAGTATGCCTTAATAAGATATGTATTTTTTAATTCTAAAATTGTTTAGAACCTTGAATTTCAAAATTTGAATGATTTTAGAGACATAATCCCTACAGATAAAAACTATTACCTTTGCTTTTTTCCTTTCATCTTGCTTCAAAATACTCTAAATTTTAGAAAAGTCCTTCAGGATTTTGTATAAATGGAAGAAGACACAGTCACATAGACACACACACGAACGCGCATACACATACACAGAACTTTGATCTTTCATGGACTGTCATCAAGAATCTGATTTGTTGAAGCCCTTAGGGTTTATCTCAAACGTGCATTGAACACATTCCAAGTATAAAAAGATCTGGAATCTGAATATTGTTGTTTTCCCCTTGCACTTTTTTGAAGAAGAGGAAGCATTCTCCTGTAATAGAACCAGTGTCAGTACAGGTGTTCACAGGCTGTTTCCAGGTCAGGTGGTCATGTCTAGCCTTCATGTTCTTTATCAGCAACTATTTGGCTCTTTTTTTTTTTCCTGGAAAATGTATGAACACAATATATATTTTATTCTTCATTCAGCTTGGCATAAGCACATTTATCAGGTTTGTATAGTTATATTAGAATAATATATGAAAGAACAGAAGGAATTTAGCTAATTATTTATTAGCATAACTGAGTCTGTGGGCTTTGAATTCTATGTTATTTTAGAAAAGTATCTAACCTCTTAGTTGCAGACTAGGCATGTTATTACATTACTTGTCAATATTTTGGTAAATTCTTTTACTTTTAAAATAATTTGGAATACTTGGTTCAATTTACTAGATTATTATTCAGATTCCTCAGTAGGTATTCTTTGATTTGAGGAGACACATGAAGAGTTTACTGATAATTGTACATTGTGCCTTTAGATGGGGTCCTGTACTATTCAAGTTTTGCTCTCTCCATTTATGACATCATCAAAAACTCTTGACTGACTTAGAAGCTGGTTATACATCTATTCCCAGTTACATTCCATTACCTAAAATGCATTGATGGTAAAAAGGCCTTCTCCAAAATTACTAGTGTCACCTTGATTTCCACAGACGTTATTTAACAGTGATTGTACTTTTCCAGTTTTATTGCAGAACAAATTGCTTGTGATCTTTGATGACATGCAGCAGGTAATACAGGTGCATTTATAACACAATCTCAGGAAACAGATTGAATATTTGAAGCAATAAATCTCATTATGATCTCTGGAAGAAGGATAATGTCAACTCTTTTTCCTTTCTTCTCTTCTTCTATCAATAAGAATTTATAAGTGCAATTATTTCAAAGGCAGTTTAAATTAGAAAAGGAAATAGAAAAAAAAAAGGAGGTGACAGATGACAATGACATCAGAATTGCAAAATATAGCAACTATATTATTATTTTCATGAACATTGTGAATCCTACCATGTAATGAGTATTTTGTACTGTTCTGGTTTTGCTTTATCTTTTGCAATTATCCCAGGTGAGCCTATTACATGAGTTGTTAGTAGCATTTGGAAAATAATCCAACCAATCTTTTATTTTAGCTAGTAGTGATTGGTTGCTAAATGTTTGCAGGACTGATTTTCATCTGCACATGTGGTGATGCGTGGTCTTACCATTTGCAGGGGATGCTGAAGGAAGAGCCAATACCAGAAATGCGGTAGTGAGCAAATTAGTGGCATTGACAAGCAGCTGCAAGGTGGCTGGGCTCCAGTGGCTGGGACACTTGTATGGTCAGTAGACCAGTTCACTGACATTGGCCTTTAGCAGCAGAGACAGAATCACAGCAAACACATTCTGAGAATGAAAATACTAATTGGCACGCAGGGTTGAATTGCCCTCTTAGTTTCCTGGTGTAAAACTCCACAGGAGTCTGCCCTTTACTGCAGACAGCTTGTTGCGCAAAGAGTAGTTGACAGATAATGCAGCTGAGGCTACAAATGGATTGCCAGTTTGTTATTAATATCTTGCTAATCATTCTTAATCTAAGTAAATCAAACACATGAAATGTTTTTGCATCATTTTATAGCAGGCTTTACATTTTTGTTGGTGATCACTTTTCCGTTCAAATTTACACTCATTCAGGTTAAGCCCTAAGAACTAAGGATGGGTAGGGGACAGTGCAGTGTGGTCTTTCCTGTCGTCATCACAAACCATAGTGGAAGGCCTCTCAGAACTCGGGGACTGCTGTCAGAATAACACCTTTCCTTGACTGCTCTCTCAAGAGGTATCTGCTTTGCTGTTTTTAACTGCTATCATACATCAAGAAAAATCTAATGTCATTTACCTCATTATATTTTACATTCAGTAAAGACTGAATAGATTAATGAAACTTTGAACCATTATACACATTTTTTTTCTTCTAAAGAGGCTATATGAAGATTAAAGTCAATAAAGTCATGATATGCAGATATTTTTTTTTCCAAGGACCATCTTTTTTTTAGCTTAGCAGCAAGACTTAAGGCACCAAATAACTTTGTTTAAAGTTGTGTTAGTTTGATATGCAGTGCACTTACAAGTAGAATGATTGTATTACTTTTCTAAAACATAAGCTTTTAGAGATGCTTGGGATGGGATGTTTTACAGGAGATTCCTTAAAATATAACTTAAAGAACAGACTAAGGGATTTGATTTCTAGACTGGGATTAGTCTCAATTAACATTAACTTTCCTCAGTTAAGGTTTCTCACTCTCAGTTAATTATCTAAGTTCCTAATACTAAGTTCCATTTCCAGGATGACTAGCTTTCAGTCTCAGCTCTAACTGTAAATTTGCTTGGTATCAGTTTACCAGAAAGTGAACATAGATGTAACACAAAAGAAATTTAATCTTGAAAGTATAAGGAGAAAAATTTACTGGTGATACGCAAGTGATCAAGAGTTCAAAACCTTAAAAGAGGGATGCCCAAATATAGCTGTCATTCAAGTCCATGTGCTACAAAATCTGGAAAAATTACTTAGAAAAATGTTTACTGGTTCCAAGACCAGTCTTGCAATGCCCATAAATTTCTAACTTATTATTCTGCAGTAGTGAAAGTTTTCACTTTTATCTATGCATCATATATATCTGCAGAGTTCAGTATAGACTGTGTACCCTACAGCCTTTCTCCTTGTGCTAGGCTTTCTTTGTGAGCTCATCTGGAATTATTCTTTAAAACTTCTGCAGTTTCATTGTACAACAGAATTAGTGAACCTATTAGAGAGTCTAAATAAAGTGTGGGGTTCAGTTTGTTTTACATCTTTGTGAGTGTATGACAACATATAAAATTACAGATTTTTTGTTATTTTCACTTCAATTGCAATGAAGTTTTAATCACAGAATCTGTCTTTCCCAAACAATTGCAAAAGATAACTCATTTATTGATGATAACAGAACATCTCTGTAAAAGGAAATTTGTACTTTTGTCCTTATAACCCCATCTCCCAGGAGTATATTTTTTTGAGGTTAGCACAGAGGCAGCACAAGAGGAGGAAAACTCACACTACCTTCTGAATAAAATGAAATTAATAAAATGAAGCCTACTAATCCAGGGCTGTCATTCCAGCACTTTTTCAAAAGCAAAATGTTTTTATCAAAGAAAGATTGAGTTTCCCAGTTGACTTGCAGCCCTACAAACCTTCACATGCATGGTATGCTTTATTCATGAGCTCAAGACTCGACTCACAGACAAAGTCACTCTCTGCTGAGATAGAAAGACTCAAGGCAGCATTTAAATGGTGATTTACCCACTAGGTCTTTTGAAATACATTATTATAAGCGAGCAAATTTCCCCAGCCTTCTTCATGCACTCAGAACAACTGGTTAAAAAATATTTATCTAAAGTTTAACTTATTTAATTCAATGAAGAATCCATTATGATGTCATAAAATAATCATTGCTACTGTTGCCTCTTTTTTTTTTTCCCCTCAATCACATTCTGAATGATATGAAAATTAATTTAAAAATCATTCCAGGCTGCCATGCAGACTATTTAAAGGAGCTACAGTAAAGAGCTCTTAATTTTAAAGTTCACTGAGACGAGTATTATTGCAAATATCTCAATTCAATGCACAAGGATGTTACAGAAGGCTTCCTCCACAACCACACCATCTCTAGCAGTTGACTTGTATTTTTATAAATGCAGAGCAAAACTAGGAAAACTAAGCTGAAATTATGAAATGACGGCAAGAATCATCATATCCCATAATAGTGTACCTAAAATTTGCAATGTAATATTTCAATTGAAAAAAATAATCCAACAAACCAGAAAAAAAGACCATTGTTCATATGAAAGAATGTTTTTATCCAGGATGTCTTTCTCTCTACTGTAACTCTTCTTAGCTATCTAATAATATGTGAACTTTAAATCATAAGATATATATCTCAGCAGGAGAGTAACCCACAAGATTACTTAATAATAGCAGAGGTTTCCAATTTAGTGTCAAGTTAGTGGTTTAAGTATTTGTTGCCAGTCTAGCTGTATCAAGCTTGATTATTGTTCCTTCAGAGTTAATAAATCCAAAGCAGGTAAAAGGGGAGGTTTATGCTTTTGCATTATCAAAATAAATTTGGAAAAAGTGCATTTGTTAGGAATAATAAAATAAAGAAATTAACAACACAGATGCACATGCATATTGGTTCCAGTCTGTCATGGAAGTATACCATGTATGTACCATGGTATCACACAATACATCTCAATAGAGATGTATTTCTGATCTCTATGTGTGAATTACTGCAGAATAAATGACCAAGAGACTTTTGAAAGATTTTTTTAAAGTCATATATTGACATACTGTCTTGCATCCTCATACTCTGTTTTTTTGACATTAGTTCCTCTATCAGAAGAGCTTAAAAAGCAGAATTTCAGTACGTGCAGAAGTACTCAGCATTTTTTTCAAAATCAGGTTCAGTAAGTTCACAGAAACAAGAGTGAAATAAATTCAAAAACATTCTATGCCTGCTCTTCAGCTAGCATGAATTTAGACAGCTCCAGAAAAGTCAGTGAACTTGGATTATCTTGTTTAAAATATATGAAAAATATCCAATGTCATTTTTATAACTCTAATAATGTCAGAGTTTAAAGAGCAAGGATGTTTTGACTTCCAGAGCTAGAAATCTAAAAATGCAGTCTAGCTTGGAACACAGCATACAGTTTACCACAAATGTAACAGTGTAGATTTTGGAGTACCCCCAATTCCAAATTTTTACTACTATATTGTCCAAAAATATATTCCAATTGGAAGCACCGCAAGAGAAAAAAATCACCTAGTAATTGGAAGAACAGGGCAATGTCTCTTTCAGAACAATTAAAGTGCCTTGTAATGTCATATGACCTATTTTTTAAATAATATGAAGTATTTTACTGCGTTGTGATTACAACTGGTGAAAAAAATCAGAGCAGTCTCAAAATGAGGCTGAGTTTGAAATTGGAGTCAAAAATGTAGATCAACACTGGATATGTGTTCCTGTTTTCACAATGTGTTTAACCAGAGCTTTCAATCAAAATTTTACAAAATTGTCGGGAAGTTTAACTACAATTATAAATCTCAAATGTGAAATTCCAGCCTCTCTTTAAATGACAGGTTCCTAACCCATCTCATCCCCTTTTACATTAGCCTTTTTCACCTTCATATACTTGCTACTGATTAATACCGTCATCTCTCTACCACCTTCCACAACATTCAGCAACTAACCTTATGCTCTGTTGCTGCTTATAGATTAATTCACTGAGCCATCTGTCTGTTTTTTTCTGCTCTAAGTATTTCCACATTGTGTGATATTGTAATAAGTCAAAGCCATTCAATTTAAAATATTATTTTAATCCATGAAAGATGGAATTTTCTCTCTGGAAATTATAGCTGGCTTCATGCAAACATCAGCGGTATCATGATGATGATCTCTCACTCCAGACAGAAGAGACTAATCAGCTTTTTATTATCTTTATTTTTACTTTTATTCTCATTTTCATTACTTTATTACTTCCTTTTTTTTCCAGTCATATCCTCTCTTTGTCCTTCTCCTTTCACATAGCCTGATATATTATTGGAGAACTCTATTTCTACCATATTAAGGAAAAAACAAGTTGCCTTAAGGAAAAAAAAAAAAGAGCACAATGTAATTTAGGTATGCACAGCTAGAAAAAAAGTATTGTCAGTCTCTGCTGGACAAGATTGTATAGCACAGTCATTCAACAAAGCTCTGTAAAAAGAGGTATGCAGCTACCTAATCTTAAAGAGGCTGAATTCCAGATTGAGACTGGAAGATAAAATGATGATAGATGGCGGTGTAACAGTATGACTAAACAGCCATGTCTCAGGAATACAGGTATCTAGATAACTCCTGAAGTACTTCATAAAACTTAACAACTCAAATTAAAAAACGCAGAAATTTAAACACACAACTGGATTTCGGAAGCTTACAGCTATATGAAATATGAGTATTGCATATGAAACCAGGAAACTTACTCCCATATTTGAATTGTAATTCACACTCTTTCCTATTGTGCCATAGGTTTTGTGGGACTATGTTGTAAATAAAACAATAGAAAAACTATCTGGGCTGAAAATTAGTATCAGAAATGTCTGCCACTATTCACAAAATCTCTGTGAGACTTGTTTTTAAGCGGCATGGCCTTTCTAACGCTGCATTGACACATCAAAATTATTATGGACTTGGTAAATCTGGGAATACCTTTTAGAAATACAATAGAGAAAACAAACACCTACATTTGCATTAATTTCTGCTAAATGAGCAAAGCAAAAAGAGCAGTAGATTAGATACAAAAAATGACTGGAATCTCTGATGTGAAGGAACTTAAGACCAGGTTAGAAAAACCTCTGTCGCGATATCATGAATGGAGCTTGTTTTGCCTTGGGGTACAGTGAGTGGATGTGCACTAGGTAATCTTTGACATCACTTCAGGACTTATGGATTCCGTATCGTAAAAATGTTACTGCTATTATAGTATTTTGCATAGGTCTTTTTCCTGATCATACTCTTCTATGAATCAGAAATAACACTTTGCAATAAAATTAATTTCTCAGTGGCATCAATGATAGGAATATTTAATCCTCAGACTCCATATTGTATAATGGCACAAAATGCGAGCACATGCAATGAATAAAAATAAAAATTGGCAAGTATTTAAGATCTTATAGCAACATTTAGGTGATTTCAATATTCCCTTTGCATTATTATATTCCAGATATTACTTAGGATGTCATTAAGGTATTAAATTAAAATGGCATTTAATGTCACTAAAATAAATAAGGTTTTTTGAGTTATACTAGTTTCCAATTGTTACAGTCATGATCTTGCAACAACAATGGTCTATAGAGATAAGAGAGGCAAAATCTGCCAGAAGAAATTGGTGGGGTTTTTTTAAACATATCCATACAGTTGGGGCAAAAAAAGCTTCCAAGGTCACAGGTCTCAGGTTCAACAAGAAAGAGAAAAATCCAGACTGCATACAGGATTGGACACTACCATCCTTAGCTTAATCTGGCTATGTTACACAATGAAAGAGGAAGGATTGAAGAGCAGCACTGGAGGAGAGAAGCATGTTATGAAGGAGACAAGTGATTCATCATTAACTCACCTGGAAAGAGAGAAAAGTGGCTTCAGAGTTTGTATAACAGTGATGAAAGAGACAGAGAATTGTACTGGAATACAAGAACTGATGTTAATTCTATTGAATTCAAGATTTCTAGCTTCCAGAGTTACAAAAGCTTCATTTCCCAGGTTCATCTTTTGGGAGTATTTTATAAAGGTTCCCTTGAGAATTGGGACTGGAGAGGTCAGAGATGGAAGAGCTGTTCTGAGGAAAATGTTCCCCCTGTGATTAGACACTCCTGTCCTTTATTGATTGCCTGTGTGGTTCACTCTGGTGCTTAGAGTAACTTCACTTATATCACTGGAAAGCAGTCAAGGCCATGAAACAAGTAATGTTTTATAGGAAACATTTTGTTTATAGTTATTGTAAAATTCTTTCTTCTGCTCTCTTACTATTGTATTGATAGGCTAATAAAACTGGAGGAAAACAAAAATCTTATAAATTATGATAAATAAAATACAACCTATACATTTTATGTTTATTTTTAATATTTATTTAGAATTTAATCATGAAATTATAAGTTCGGGAGCACACATTTATAACACTAGATCATCCGTTCCCTATGTCTTCATTTCAAACACTTAATGCTACAAATTCTTAAGACTAAATGAAAGATAAGAATGACTCTTCTGAAGTTGATCCATTTCCTAGGTTCAAACCAAGTCTGAAATGCCTCCACAGTAACTGCTGCCCATTAACAGAACCTAATCTTTCATTCAGCAAAATCTATTCAAGAAAGTTCAATGTCATTCTTTTTTAGGGTGTCAGATGTCATATGATAGTGGGAGAATTACTTTTATGATGTTTAACTCATCGTTGAGTTAAATTCTGAACCTATTTTTCCTCTTACTTGTATTTTTTCCTTCCAGTCTTTGCTGTAAATTTAATGGATTCAAACAAAATTCAGCACTGCAAGTGGAAAAAACATATCTTTGGGTGCAAGCATTTTGAAAGGACTTATGCTATGAATTTCAGCCTTTTTTTTGTTCTTTTCCACGTAAAGGCATTTATCCTCTGTTAACATTTAAGATGACCAGTCTGACCTGCCTTAAAATAGTTTCAGTGACAAAAATCTGGATGATATAATGCTTCAAATAAAATGGTCTGACCCCCACATAAATACGTCTCATCTTGAAAGTGTGATTATGGGACCCTAATGAGAACAAAGCGTATATTAAATGCTTTTCTGTTATTCTTGGTATCCTTTAGCAGGGTCTTATTTTGATTTTAATGACATTCAGGAGGAGATTCTTTATCACAGAATCACAGGGTTTGGAAGGGACCTCTGGAAATCATCTATTCCAACCCCCCTGACAGAGCAGGTTCACCTAGAAGAGGTTGCACAAATAGTATCCAGGCAGGTTTTGAATGTCTCCAGAGTTGAAGATTCCACCACCTCTCTGGGCAGCCTGTTCCAGTGTTCTGCCACATTATCAACGTTTTCTGTTTGTCACTTATGATCTTTTTTAAGTACTTCCTTCTTAACTTGTATATCGTGTCTTGCTTGAATTGGATAAAGTATATGTGACATCAGATACTGCCTAAGTTTCAATGCTTTCCCCTTCCCAATTGCTGTCTTTAGAACAAGTATACATCAGACCTTTGTCTGAGAACTTCTCTGATGAGACAACACAGTTAGTGGTTCATCTGTGTCCATTCAGGTCATATCTTGTGTCTTAAGTTAAAGCAAACAGGCAGTGTGGTGCTTTGTGATTCCACAAAGACAAGTGGTAGGGAACGTGGCTTCTACAACCATATCAGAGACATAGAAAAGACATAGGAACCTGATCCATTTGGCTTTAACATTCACTACTCTAAATTACTATAAGCGATAATTAGAAATGATTGCTTTTTACATCCCCTAGTGCCAGACACTGATGCTTTTTGGTATTTTAATTTCTTATAAACATTTCCTTGTAAACAAAACTCGGGAGTTTCACTTGCATAAACTTACATTTCTGATACTATTTTTTAAAAGTCCTTAAGTTAACCAAAATATATAATTATTTCAGTCTGAAAATCTAAATCCTTCTTGAATGTGATCTGATAATATTTCAATGCTTTCACAGGCTTTCGCTCTATTTATTGGTCGGACTTGATCAAACTGACACTGCCAAAACCACCACTAAACTATGTCCCTAAGCACCATGTCTACCCATCTTTAAATACCTCCAGGGATGGCGATTCCACCACCTCCCTGGGCAGCCTGTTCCAATGCTTGATAACCCTTTCGGTAAAAAATTTTTTCCTAATATCCAACCTAAACCTCCCCTGGCACAACTTGAGGCCTTTTCCTCTTGTTCTGTTGCTTGTTACTTGGGAGAAGAGATTGATCCCCACCTCGCTAGAACCTCCTTTCAGGGAGTTGGAGAGTGATAAGGTCTCCCCTCAACCTTCTCTTCTCCAGGCTAAACAATCCCAACTCTCTCAGCCGCTCCTCGCAAGAGTTGTTCTCTAGGCCCCTCACCAGCTTCGTTGCCCTTCTCTGGACACGTTCCAGCACCTCAATGTCCCTCCGATACTGCGGTGCCCAAAACTGAACACAGTACTCAAGCTGCGACCTCACGAGTGCTGAGTACAGGGGCACAATCACTTCCCTGCTCCTGCTGGCCACGCTATTCTTGACACAGACCAAGATGCCATTGGCCTTCTTGGCCNAGAAAGGGGGGGGGGGGGAAATGCTGTTTCAAAAGAATTTGCTGGGGCCCCTGTAACCTTTGAGCTGATGGCAAAGTATTGCAAGTCTGACTCTGCCCTAAATACCTTTTCAGATTCATTACATATCAGTATACCTAAAGTTCTGAAATAAGTACCTAAAAGTCTGAAATAGGAGAATGAAAGTCTTTTGGGGACTGCTGGTCTTGGTCAAGAGCTAACAAAAATCAAGCTGGAATAATGTGTCAGGCAGGGACATTAGCAAAGAAGAATCTCCTTGCTAATTAGGAAATAAGGTGTCTTAACTAGTCATCCTGGAAAACAGTGATTGTGGATCCAGCTTTCAGGTTTTTTCTACCTCTGGATTATTACCTTATTAATGCATGAGTGGGTAAATTTCCCAGATGTGTAAGAAACTGCAATTGAAAATTGACTGATTGTGTGTTATTGGTAATATCAAGCAGATACAATATACTTCCTATAATTGGCATAAAATATATCTATTTTATGACTAAAGGATATTTGCCCCTCATGTACTTGATCATCAGTCCTGTGACAGAGACTTTCGAATTTTGATTTCATTTTTCATTGTATTAAAATTAGTAAGCTGTATTTTCAAGGTCATCAGTACTTAGATATACATCAAGCTAGCAAGGAGAAAGAAATAGATCACATAAATAAAGGCCTCTTAAGAAAAAAGTGCTATCTCTTTGTGTGCAAAGAATAAAATGGTCATCAAAAATTATTAGATTAATAAATTTTATGGATGAGGGAAAGTGCTTAGTGACTTCTGCTAAGAATAGAGTTGAGTTCTGTGATTACTCCTTTTAGGGTTGTTCAACTTAAGAAGTTTGTTTGAAGCCTAAAAGTTGTCTTTCTTATACATGGTTCAATATAGCCTTTTTTCTTTTTTATTAGAAGAGACGCATTGTCTATTCTACAATGGAGACTGAATTCTTATGTATTCATGTTTTCCCATTTTTAATTAAACATTACAAATGAAAATATCTTCTGTACTAACATGAAAAAAAACCCCATGCTTTCATTTTCCTCTAACTTGGTGTGTGTTAGCAGGAATATCACTTCACCTCTTTGTACCTCAGTTTCCTGAGTAGAAAAAGACAATGATTACCTCAAATGGGTGTGTTGAGGCCTAATTAAGCACTGTTTGTATCATTCTGAGATCCTCAGAGGAAAGCAATTACACTGTGCATATGAAAAATATTTCTATATTAATTCATTCATTATTGAAAAATGACATGATTATCTGACATATTCCAAACATAATTGCACCCATTACTATTTTTAAGGCTCCCTTTCAACTTCCATGGAATTTCACACCTGAGAAATAAAAATGTTCTCTTAATTGAATCAGCAGTTCTATGAATAATCCAGTGGAATCATTCTGCACATTGCTAGACTTCATTTTTCCTGTATGTACTTTCATCCAGTAAAGTGACAGGTTAGGAAAGAAGGTTAATAATAGGATTCCATTATGGTAGGAGAAAGAGTTGTAGTTTTTTTCTTCTATGTGCTAAATCTTCAAGTTTCAGAAAGATCTCCTTAAATGACTCCTGCAATTAATTTACAGAAGTGAACCAAAAATGCAAATTAATTTCACATCTCAGTGTCTTCTCCTGGATCATAGAAACCTATTAGTTTCCTCCCTACAACTCACTTTCAACTTTCATTACACCAATTTTTTCACTCAAGGGTTCTCAGTATTAGGACCTTGGGCAGATGTTTTATGATATTAAACAAATGTTTCTTTAGGGAAGAAACTGCATTACCTCCTACAGCTAAAGTGATATTATCTGCTCAGTACTACAAGACTTTTCAGTTACAAAGTTCTTATGAAAAGTATCCTAAGGTAAGACTTGGAGAGCATTTGGCACAACTGCATCTCAATTGTGATAGACATCTTCAGGCAATAGCACAATGTGAACATTCATTTGAGCTGCATAGGTAGTTTAACAGTTCCACTGCTCCTTAACCCCAATCAAGATTATGGGTACAGGTCAACAGATTATTCTTAAAAATCATGAAAAAGATTTTTTCCCATAAGTCACTAAATAAAGGAAGGCAATGCTTTAACTATGCAGATACTTCAAAATATGAGACAATAATAGGACACTGAGCACTTCATAAAACATCCTGGGGAGCTGTAAGAAGAATATGGAGAATATAAGAAGCTGCTTACCAGTTCTTACAAGGAACAGATAGCTGAAAAGTGCTTTGCTATCTCTGTTTCCTGATGGCACATAGGAAAATAGTATCATTTAGGCATTTTGAAAGAGGTCTGTGAGTTAAATAGCAGGAGTTACTTAGCAGGAGCAAAATTTGGCATCTGTACAACCTCCATCAGTGCCTGTGAACTGCTGTGAATACATACTGTGTTTTTCAAATATACCAATAAATCTCATATTTCTTATATAACATTTGAGAATCACTGAGCATATTTTACATGGCTTTAGCCTAAAGCATTGTTGAAGATGACAGTGGTACTAAGACAAAGCAGGGTGGGGTGAGGTAGAATTTAACCTTTGCCTCCTAAATATGAATGTAAAATACAACATCTATTCTCTAACTCATGTTCCTTTGTACTACTGTCATTTAAAAGGATGTGTACAGAAGTGCTGTAGCAATAAAGACAAATTGAATTATTAATTCAATTGAATAGGAAGAGATAGAGCAACTGCCTTCAGATATGATGACAGAACTTTTAAAAACATTAACACTGTTGTATTTTCTTTTATAAATATCACCCATGGGAATAATAAGACAGCAGGCTGATGAGCAGAAGTGGTGGAAATTAGTGCTGTCCCTTTATTTCTAGAAAATTTCTGATAGTACTCCTAATTAGCATAACAACTGATCAGGAGTAGGTGCTAGCTATAGCAGGGTAGGGTGCTATCTATAGCCCATCTTTGAATAAAGTTTGCATGTTACTAAATATCATTGCTACTAAATGCAACATTTGGCTAACAAAATATTATATGCGAGATTTCCCAGAAGTGAAATATTCACCTTCTTGCTACAGAAAACAGTAATAAAAATAACCGTATGATACATGTATTTATTCCCCCTGAGGAAAGTACCTTGATTTGACTTAATTTTGTTGACATTTCCCTCATCAAATTGTAATCAAAAATAAATGGTATGAAAGTGAGACTTCATGTGAAAGTTTTGTAATAGTAAATATGGGATAAGGATGGAGTCATCACTTCAGAAAATACTTGCGACACTTATATGAGAATCTTCTTGATGCCTAAGGTTAGGTCTCTATGCCAACTTCTGCAGATGTTTTATTAGTTCTGTTTTTATTTATGGTGTGGAGCAGAAGCCTAGCCAAATCTATACTGATTAGTTTCAGCCAGGAATCAGATATAGTTTTAGCAAGGACAGTCTTTTCTTTACAGCAAAGAAAAGAGGAAGAAATCCAGGTTCATGTTAATAATTTGGGGTACTAGTGAAACCTGAGCACCTTTATTGACTGCTATATTCACTGTGGGAATTTGTTCAGGCTTACTATAAAATTTATGAGGTACAAAATCCAAAATGGAAAACTTTTGGAAAAAATATGACTAATTCATAGTCAATATTCAGATTTTAATCAGATTACAGATTGGACTAATGAGGATTTTTTGCCCTTAAAGAACATGAATAATGCTCTGCCTTTTCTGATAAGACACATCACTTCTGTAATAACTCAAGGAGTGGCACTGGTTCTCTGCTGTTCTTCGTGTAGAAGGGATAGACCACAGACATGGATAGTGATTCATCTAGTTTTGCAGGCTTTTTTTTCCCAGTAGCCCAGATACAGTACTAATCTCCTGGTATAATAGTGAAGACAGAAGTATTCTGCTTAAGCCATGAAACAGATACTACCTTGTTGTTAAGCATCCTTGTACCTACGTAGTCAATGTATATGATATATGGGCATTGTCTAACTATCTTTGAAGGCATATGCCTTAAAACAACCTGTGAGAGGGCTAGATGTGGCTAAACAGAAGTTAGTAAACATCAGCTGGAGGTATATCACTGCTCTAAGGTATCCAAATAAAAAATATAAAGAAGAAATTAACTTTACTGATTCACAAATGCTTCACAACTTTTTAGCTCATTATAGAAGGTCACAGTGATCTACTGCCTCTGATATTATTACAAGTTTTACTACTTCCTTTGCATTAAGACCATACCATTACTTCAAATTACTTCAGAAGACAGGTAAAATAGATAAGTTTTATAAAGCATAAGCTCAAGTGTCTTTGGTAATGAAATTATTTCCTTCTAAGTTCTTGCTTATACAGCTAAGTAAAGCATGGCAAAAAAATAAAAGAAATAAAAAAAATCCAAACCACCAAGCAGCAACACAAAAATTCTATGCAATCCAGGCATATAAACACTTTACTGAAACATACCTCTGCATGTGATATGAGCTACATTAAAATGTGGTGCTGTTATTTTGGTTTTTTGTATTAATTTTTATTAAAAATTCTAAATTGATTCAACTGTATGTATAAGAAAAGTGGTGTATTAAGTTGTGGAAGTCTGGGTACAAGGAAAGAAGTTTCTGGGTTTTGTCCTGTTTTCTCCCATGTTAATCAATGACCACTTTGAGTTGCATTTGGGACGTGGGCCACAAGTTTGCTTTACCATCTGTACTCACTAGCCCTGTTCTTCAGTCAATGTGACTGAGAGTTCTTGTCTGACAATATTCACTACTTAGAAACATAGTTTGGCCCACACACACCTTTAATTAAAACACTGAAGAACACATTCTATTTATAGTACTTGAAATTTTGCACAAACAACACCCATATCGTAAATTAAGGACTGCCATAACAGGTTTGGTGTGCAAACTGTTGGCTCTGTCATATGTTTTTACCTTTCTTACAATATAATGGCTTAAGCAGGATTGTTATAGTTAATTAATATCAAATATATAATATGCAAATCAAGTCACAAAACCCAGAAATTTTTGTGCAATTTCTAAAATGTCTTTTTGCAAATGTGAGGAATGAAAAGGAATAGGTTTTGTTTCTGAGTGGCTTGACTGAAGATTCATTATTTTGCAATCTGAACTTTGAATTTTGATACTACCTTTGACACAAAATGAATTTGCCCTAGCTAAAGAATTGACTGCATTTTGATAAAATAGAATTAATATAAAAAGAGCAAAACATAGCAAGCAGACTGACTTATATTCAGAACAAAATACAGAAAGCTAAGCTGCTAAAAGGAATCTATCTGGTGGAGATTTCATGCTTCGTTAGTAATAATTATCTTAATTTGAGCTAATGACACTACGCTGTTGAACTCAGTAGTACAAAAGTATTAAATTAAAAAAATACTGTTGAACATTATAAAAATTATAAAATTTCACAAAATATTATTACTAGAAGCTTCATTTCAGCAGAACCCAAAACTCCCATTGCAGTCATAAAAATAATATTCAAGTACTTGCACTTCAAGCAAGAATTAATCTCTGCCTTGAAGCACCTACATTGTAAAATGTGAATTTAAATAGAATAGCCTAAATGACTTTTTAATTTATAAAATTATAAGGATCTTAACAATATCAGGCCATAATATACTGTGGAATAGATATTTATTTTGGACTGTGTACCATAAATCTATGGAAGTACACTCCCACAACTAGGAGCACATCTGGTCCACAGAGCAAGCAGAGGTTAAACCTAAGCTGTAAGCAAATTCCAATGCTGCAATGAACATTTTAAAGAATAAAACTCATCATGGTTCTTATAAAACCACCTAGCCCAAAAGACTTTAAAAGTATTTTTAGAAGTAACTACAGCTATGAGCAAGAAACTGAAGAAATAAGCATCTACTTATATCTTTTCAATGAAAGATAGAAATTGGATCTGCAGTAACAGCTAGTCAGCTCTGAAACCATATGAATTGATAGTTCTGGATTTAGATACTAAAAATAATATTCAAAGATTAATTGGTCTAAAACTTGGGTAAATGTACCAGGATAGAAAATAAATATGGAACAATTAACCTTAAAGTTATAGCTCAATGTAAATGAATTTGATTCGCTTCAATCATAAATGTAATTAAAACTAAAGTGATGGGACATGGGACTGCAGGAGGGGAATTAAACGGGAACTACTATAAAACAATTCTATAAAATTGAGAGTCTCGGTGATAGAATAGCAAACAGTGGTCAGTTTCAAAGGACATAAAGTAACAAAAACTGATAGGGGCTTACCTTAACACCTTGTATAGTGACTACTATATAATGTGAAAACAATGGACAGGCATAGAAAAGGAGTGTTGAAAAAAAGCAGCCTGTAATCTCAAACCATGCCATTTCCATTCAGAGCTGTTGAAACTGATGCAGACTCAAGGTATATGGATGGGACTGCAGAGAATAAGACTAGTGAATCCAAGATCAAAGGAAATAAATTAAAATGCTATAGCTGAATATGCTGTGATGGATACATACATGAATTATACTAATTCAATTAAAGATAATGGGAAATTAACTCATAATGATTGAGCTGTAGTCAAACACAATATGAAACAATGCCTCTGTTATACTGAATCAAAGCAGCTATGCAATTAACTCTTAAAATGAGATATGCAGCAAAATGTAGAGAAACTTTACAGAAGAGTACATGTAAGACGGTTTAACAGCCACCCCATGATTTTTACTGAACATCATATACAATGTTGCACTGAATATATATAGTTTAGAGAATTAAAACAAGAAAACCAACTAAGATTTCTAAAATAAATGAAGTGTTTGTTTTAAAAGCACAGAAAAACAAATTAGTAAAACATAGCCTGAAGCAGCAGTTATCATTTTTCTCACTGAAAACAGTAGTTACCTAAAGCTGTGGCAATGGACAAAAGCTAATGAAAACTCCAATTCCATATTGTTATTTAAAACTAAACTAGGCTTTATTGAAGATTGAACACAAGAATAATCTAAGTTTACCACTGCTCAACTCCAAGTACCTTGAATCTCAATCGCATTACTCCAAATTCATACAAGAAATTCGTCAGCTGTAAAATTTGTGTGAACATTGGAGTTTCTTCAAAGCTTATGGATAATTTATGTCTCAGGAGCTGACTTGGGTGCTAACTAGCACTTATAGATATCATGTACATGCTATTATGACAGCATTCCCAAATATACTCCACAATGCACTGGGTTACATGAATCGTGAATGCTAAGAGAGATTTTATATTATTACTGTAATAGTACTTGCTACAGGTGTACAGAGGACAGAGAATATTTGCTTGCATTCATCTTGGGGCCTGGCAAGTGCAATAAAAGAAACACTGACAAAGCCTTGTTTTGAAGACTGAATTAATATGAGAAGATATTAAGACTTGAAAGCTGAGCATTTCTGATGAAATCTCAGCTCCATTGAAATCAATGGAAAAGTTTGCTGTAACTTCAGTGTGACTAGATAATCTGTTGTTTTAAATGTTTCTTAATTTATTAGCAGTGACCAGTAAATAGCAGAAGTACCTGTTTTCATGTTTCCATACTTAAAACCATGCCAAAAAAAAGGGACACACAGCGATGAATGTTGGACACTCCCCACTTCCTGAAACCCTTATCTCATAAATACCAGCTTGATTTCCAGAAGAGTGTGATTAACGATGAAAGAAATTATGTATGGATGGTTTTATGATTCATCTATCAGCTGTTTAAAACAGAAAATATTTTCTTGCTATATATTGCAAAATCCCTGTTATACACTTACATATACAGAACTATGTTGGTTAATAGTGACCAACAATAAGCAAATCATATACAATGATTACACCAGTATGCCTGAATGTGTGTTGCATGGATCATCTATTTCAGGTTTTAACCGGAGTATTTTAGCTGATACGTTTCTTAAGAAATGGGACAAAATTTTCTGTGTAAATAATGTTCCTTATATTTCCTGCATGATATAAATAGTGAAGATGTTGGCTGTTATTCTAAGACAAATGTTCAGCTTTCCATCAATGTGTAAGATCTGATTCTGATTCCTCTTTCTGACATTTTAAAATAAAGTACTTCAATATAACAAATTTTCTGTGTTGCAGTACCAGTAAATTTTACATACTGACTCTTAGAGAAGATTTTAAAACAAAACAAAGTGAAGGTTCTGTTTGGTTTGTAGAGACCATGAAATTTGATGAAATCATGAAAAGGGTAAACAAAGGACAGCAAAAAAGCTTTTGAGAAAGCTTTTATGATCTATACTGCAGAACCTTATAAAACGCTCATGTAAAGGAATCCCCCGGGAACACACTTATTCATCATTTAATAACAATTATTTCACTAAGAGAATGGGGCAGTTGTTTTACAATGCCCAGGAGTTAAAAAACACACAGAAAACAACAACCAAACCAACCTAAAATCTATGCAAGAAAGGTTTTCACAGGGTTGTAAAATTTTAGAAAGAGTACAGCTAGCTTCCATAGAATGTACTTAAGCCAGCTGCAGTCACTTCTGGAAAGGTCAGAAAACTTTTATCACTATTCTGCCTTAGGAAGTGATTAATGACAAGATTTTAAAAATGCAGAGTATTCACTCTCAGATAAAAAGCAGTTAACTAGCAATGGCACACCGTGATTTGAAGACTGAGGCCTTACAGTAATACATGTAGCCATATTTAGACTCTTGATAAATAAAATTTTACAGAGCCACTCCAGGAATAGCAATTCTCATCGACATTAGACAGATGTACTTATACTCAAAAGATCAAGAAATTAGTTATTTTTATTTTGATTTAAGCAAATGACTGAAAAAAAGTGACTAGATTTGAGCTGTCAAATGTAAGGTTCCACATTTTGTCCACAGTCACAGACCAAATTTGTGAGAGAATTTAATACAGAAACTAAGCCTTCCAGTTCTTAGCCCTCCGGTCTTAACTACAATCGATACTAAACTGTTTCCCAAGAAGCCTGAAGTTTAATGAACTTTCCCACTCATGGATATAAAATAAATTACTTTTTCCTTTTGGATTCCCAGACTAGGCAGAGAACCACAGTTTTGGCATAAACATGAGAGGCCAGTAATTCACCATGCTACCTTTTTTCTTTCTAGATATTTTAAGCATCTAAGTTTACCTTACTGAGCAACATAGACACGTTAAAGTTTACATAAGTTTCAAAGGAGGAACTCAAGAAAAATAGTAAAAGTCTGTTAATCTAATGGCTAAACATTATGTTTACTATATATACTTGAACACTCATCTATTATCTAATGTACCTCACACAGGCATATTGGGTAACTAACCTCCCCCTCTACATTACATCTTCTATTAGTATACCATGTCCTATAAATTACTTTGTTTTGTGTTTTCTAGTTGCAAAGTTGGAAGTGGGAAAGGAATACAAGTGAACTCTCAGGAATAAAACCAAAGTGGGGAAATGAAAATACCTTTTATTTCCTGCCACCACAAACTTGGTTTGCTTCTACTATAAAGTAGAAATTAAAGATGGAAGCCTATACCATAAAGTTCAGTAGAAAGTGTAAGAACTGTTTGGTTAAAAACCTCTTTTGTTTCTCCATTCTTTATGCTTCAGCCAAGAGCTAGAAGTAAATTTAGGTTCCAGATCTAAGCAAAGAAAGAAGAAAAAGGCTTAATAAAGCCATACTTGTCTTTTTCTCCCCCTTTCTCTCTCTTTCTTTTTCTTCATGTTTCATCCACTGATAATTCAAGGCTAAAGAAAAAAATTACCTCACAAATTCAGCTTTTTATTGGAAACACCAACAATTCATCAACAGAGAGCAGAGGAAAAGCCTCTTTTTATTGTTTCTTACTTCATAAAACCAAAGAGCAGGCTTTAGATTGAAGGAAAATATGTGTTAGACCTCTTGACTTATAGAAATTTATCAAGTTTCACAGAGCTATTCCTCTGTATACTACTTTTCTCAGTTTCTTTAAATATAATAACAGTAGGGAATCTTCATTTATTGTTTCTTCTGCACTGCTCACTGAGTTATTCAGAGTTGTGAATAAAAAGCAAGGGCAAAGCTGCCCTCAGTCTATATCAAGTGTCTCTACACCAGTTTGACAAGTATCTATCCTAAAAAAGGTAGTATTTTCTCATATGTTTTCTTTGTAGTAAAAGCTTTAAAAGTGATAATACAAACACATTAACTACTTTTTACAGTATACTTGAGAAACAGCATAACATTGTTATGTGACTAGATCACTTACAGAGAGTGGCGATGTTTTCAGGGCAAAGGAGTAATTTGAACTTCAGTTTCTTGCATCCCTTAGGAGTGTCGTAACCATACAGTTATTGGCTATTCCAGATGAGATCTGTCCTTTAGAAAAAAATAAAGTGGGAGGAGGAACACCAGTCTTAGAAAGTTTCTGATATGTTTTCTTGAAAATTTTTTGTTTTGATGACAGGTACGTTCTCACAAAACCTCATCCTAATTAAAGACAACAGCAATGACATAGAAAACCAAACAGGTCTTGAGAATAGCTAATTCTGAGGCCTTGTCACTCTTGGGAATACCAATGATTTTATTACAAGTTTTGTTCCCAATAAAATCCAGTATTAAAGAAATTATGATGTTTATTCTATTCAGTTATTCTAGCTGGAAGCTATATATTTGGTCACAGCTGTCCTATTAGATTCAGTACACAACTTAGATGTATTCTTTGCTGACTGTACTTTTAACTATTCAGTGTTCAGTCATTAATTCAAGAAAAGATTTGCATACATTAATCTGTTTACAGTCCCATACCTAAGTTCATTTTGACTTCTCAGTTAAGATCGTATTTAAATACTGTCCTGGCAACAGCATTAATTCTCTTTACAAATGTATTATTTTTCATGTGTACTTAAGCTGCTATCAACCAATACAAGTTTCCTGAGGATTTATCTGAAGTTTAAGTGATCTGCAAATACTATCTGCAAAGCACATTCCAGCAACATCAGTTCAGAGGATGATATTACATGCATGAGATGTTAAGTACATAGGTGCTCAGTGCTAATTGTGAACATACAAGTTCAACAGCTGCCAATATAAAAAGTTGCAATGCAGTCTGCAAGTTTTGTAGCTCCCATCTTGGTATTGATAATAGCAATTAAAAGAAAGAGGATAGAGACAAGATGGAAAGTCAATCAGTCATGCTCTGTGGTTAGTAGATTGAAATGCATCTGTTTCTTCTCTGTCCCACCGTATAATGAATAGAATGTAACAGGATTTTTCTGATGAAACTGAGCTTTTGTCACAAAACACTCATTTGCCAAACTGAAGCATTTTGCAAAAGCAGATTGGTTTTGATGAATTACTGATGAAATGCAGAAAGGCTTCAAACATCAACCTGCCTGATTTTCTGCTTGCTCACCTCTGGGGCTGCCAGAGTCCAAGGACATTTTGGAAAAGCAAAGGCGGCTTCAGGCACACATCTAAGGAGACAAGTGAGTGTTTAGTACTTGTGATGAAATGGATTTTTAAAAAAATTCTTCCTAAAGTGGAACATAATAGAAAAATAACCAGCCATATCACACATGATTATCAGAGTATTGTATGCAACTGGAACTACAAAGAGAATAGAATTTATAAAAATAAAATTTCACTGAATTTAGAGCTGTGAGGTAATATGCTAGAAGTAGCATCTCTGCACTTTTTGAAGTCCTTCAAGACCATGTTAGTAAACAAGTAGTTAGTAGACAAGTTTCCTTTCAGGTGACCAGACAATATCAAGTACAAATACAGTGCTCATTTAAGAAACTTTCACATATAAATTATCCCACCTCCCCTCACAAGTGGTAGTGCTCCAAATATTCCTGTAGGGTTCTAGGTAAATGAAGTTATATGCATACGAGACCTGTATGTTTCATACAAGGAACATCTGCTCCATACAGCACAAGCCAAGACAAAATAGTCATGATGCAAAAATGTTCATTCTTCATTGTTGATATTTTTCATAGAATCATAGAATGGTTTATGTTGGAAGAGACCTTAAGGACCATCTAATTCCAACCCCCCTGACATGGGCAAGGACACCTCCCACTACACCTGCTTGCTTAAAGCTGCAAACAACCTGGCCTTGAACACTTTCGGGGATGGGGCTTTCACAACTTCCCTGGGCAATCTGTTCCAGTGCCTCACCACCCTCAATGGGAAAAATTTCTTCCTAATATCTATTCTAAATCTACCCTCTTGCAGCTTGAAGCCATTACCCCTCCTCCTATTCCTATATGTCCTTGTAAAAAGTCCCTCTCCAGCTGTCTTGTAAGGCCGTTTCAGATACTGAAAGGCTGCTATGAGGTCAGTCTTCTCTTCTCCAGGCTGAACAACCCCAACTCTCTTAGCATGTCTTCACAGCAGAGGTGCTCTAAGCCCCTGATCATTTTCATGGCCCTTGTCTGGACCCGCTCCAACAGGTCCATTTCCTGCTTATGTCAGAAGCCCACAGATGGACACAGTATTCCAGGTGGGGTTACAGGAGAGTGGAGCAGAGGGGCAGAATCACCTCCCTTGACCTGCTGGCCACAGTTCTTTTTATGCAGCCCAGGATGTGGTCGGCTTTCTGGGCTGCAAGAGCATGTTGCCAGCTCATATTGAGCTTCTCATCCACCAACACCTCCAAGTCCTCCTCCTCAGGGCTGCTCTCTGTCCCTTCTCTGCCCAGCCTGCATTTGTGCTTGGGATTGCCCCAAAGCATGTGCAGGACCTTGCACTTGGCCTTGTTGAACTTCATGAGCTTGGCACAAGCCCACCTCTCAAGCCTGTGCAGGTCCTTATGGATGGCATCGCTTCTCCCCAGTGTGTGGGCTGCTCCACACAGCTTGGTGTCTTTGGCAAACTTGCTGAGGGTGCACTCAATCCCAACATCCATGTCACCAACAAAGATGTTAAATATTACTGGTCCTAGTACCGACCCCTGAGGAACACCACTAGTTACTGCTCGCAACTTGGACATCAAGATGCTGACCACAACTCTTTGGGCGCAACCATCCAGTCAATTCCTTATCCTATGACTGGTTCATTGGTCAAATCCCTGTCTCTCCAGTTTAGAGATAAGGATGTAATGCAGGATAGTATCAAATACTTTGTACAAGTCCAAGTAGATGACACTCAATACTGTAACCCCATCATAGAAGGCCACCAAATTTGTCAGGCATGATTTGCCCTTAGTGAAGCCCTGTTGGCTGTCAACAATCACCATGTTCCATGTGCCTTGGCAGAGTTTCCAGGAGGATCTGCTCCATGATCTTACCAGGCACAGAAGTGAGACTGATTGGCTTGTAGTTCCCCTTTTTAAAACTGGGCATTATGTTTCCCCTTTTCCAGTCAGCAGGAACTTCACCGTAGTGCAACAATTTCTCACATATGATGGATAGTGACTTAGCAACTTCACTCACCAGTTCTCTCAGGACCTGTGGATGAATCTCTTCAGGTCTCATGGACTTGTGCACCTTCAGGTTCCTCAGCTGGTCTTAAATCTGGTCATCTCCTACATGGGGCGCTTCCTCATTCTCCCAGTCTTTACCTTTACCTTCTGCAGCTTGGATGGTGTGGTTAGCGCCTTTACCAGTGAAGTCTGAAGCAAACAAGTCATTGAGTACCTCAGCTTTCTCCATGTCTCCAGTGAACAAGTCTCCCATTTCTTTCCTGAGTGGGCCTGCATCTTCCCTAGTCTTCCTTTTGTCCCTGATACACCTATAGAAGGCTTTCTTATTGCCCTTGATATTCCTGACCAGATTTAGCTCTATCTGGGCTTTAGCTTTCTTAACCTAATCCTGGGCTGCTCAGACAATTTCTTTGTATTCCTCCCAGGCTACCTGTCCTTGCTTCCACCCTTGTTAGGCTTCCTTTTTGTGTTTGAGATTGTCCAGGATCTCCTTGATCATCCATGCAGTCCACCTGGTGTTTTTACCTGATTTCTTCTTGTTGGGATGCATCACTCCTGAGCTTGGCAGAGGTGGTCCTTGAATATTATTCATCTTTCTTGGGCCCTTCTCTCCAGGGCTCTATCCCACTGTATTCCATCAAGCGGATTCCTGAAGAGGCTAAAGTCTGCTCTCCTGAAGTCCAGGGTAGCAATCTTACTGTGTGCCCTCCTTGCCACCCTAGGGATCTCAAACTCCACCATCTCATGGTCACTACAGCCAAGGCTGCCCTTGAGCATAAGATTCCCCACTAGCCCCTCTTTGTTGGTCTGAATAAGGTGCAGCATGGTACCTCTCTTTATTGGTTTCCTTTTTCATAGGAAACTTTTAGGAAAAACCTTCATACTACAATTTTAATTGTCTTTTTTCAACTCTGATTAACATCTGAGAGCTGACAAGACTGTATCAAATAGTGACAGCAGATAACTGCTACACAGATACTTACTTCTAGTAAAACACATCTCTAGGCAGTACTCAGCCTATAATAGCCTTCGAATCCATCATATATTTGCTGCAAAATACACTTTAAACTTGTTGTGCCTCCTGACTGTAAGTAGAAGGCTGCTTGCTGAGAAGATACCATGGGAGTGTTCTGCATCTAACCAGAGACAGATGAGTGCCCCAGCAATCAGATAGTGGCTTGCCTTGCATGGCTAATCCCCACACTCAGACCTTGCACTCTTTTCTTTCTACAGCGAGTAGTTCAAAAGGCAACACAGAAGCAGGCCCAGCTGCTATATTGAAAAGCTGCAGAAAAGCTCAGTTCTTATTTGACAATTCAGGATCTAAAAATACAGCTCAAAAGAGAGAGCATTTCTTTGTTGGTGTTGCTTCTGCTGACACAGCTTAGAGATGGTCAAAGTTAAAATCAGAAGAGCAAAAATAGAAATAATCACAGCCTGTCCAAACTAGCCAGTTCAAGTGAGAAATAGAACTAAACACTCGAATGAAGAAAAAAGCAATCTAGCTTATGCAAACCACTTCCTTTCAGTGCCACACTTTCTGCTGTTCAACATCTTTATACACCAATCTAGCTAAAATGTTATTCCCACAGCATTTTATATAAACTGATCCTCCAGTTCACAGAAAATTTCCTTTATACTTTCATTCTACTTTTCCTACCTATTTCCTCATTTTTTACATTAAAAAATATCCTCATTTAAATCTGCATCCTAAAATGTGCATGCAGTTATCAACTCACCATCCTCAACTTTTAGTCTGTCTATAATTTCACCTTTAATTACATTTGTTCATACCTCTTACCACTTCTACACTTTACTTATGAAATAGCTTAACTTTGCCATAGTACTTCTGAACTTGTATTAGTAAAGCCACTTTAGAGGGAAACTTGTAACTCTATGTATATTTTTTTCCACAGAAGTATGAATGAAAACTATTATCTTCCATGCATAAGTCACATATAGGTTTAATGCTAGTTTATAATGATCCTTTTTTTCCTGCCTTATTCCTACCATTACTGCTTCTCATTTTTCTTCAAAGAATCTCTGTCTGTGAAAGAATATTGATGTTTATGTTCCCCAAGTTTTTTCTTTTATCTTGATTACAGCAGAGAGTTGGGAGAGGTAGAGGGCTAAGCAGCATTCTCTCACTGTGTAGTGAATCTACATATGGGCTGCACAGCCTACACTTTTGGTGTTCCTGTGCTAAATTTCACCAGAAGTCATCCAGAAGACAGAAAGACTGCTCTCCATGCCAGACTCCTATGGAGGAGTCATTGAAACATGTTAACTTTGCAGAGAAACTCTCTGTGTTGTGACAGGCACTTCATATTTGATTTTCTTAATGCTTTTTTTCCAAAGCATGAAATGTGATTTCACTCAGCAGGAACAGTTCTATATACTGTTAATTATTTTAGTGTTATCCACCCTAGGTAGTCCAAAGAATTCCTAAATATGTGTAATAGAAAGTGAGATTAAATGTGCTCTCATAATGAGAAAGAGATGTATTATGTAGTTGTGATTAATTGTGTTATAGTTTACTTAACAGTCTCAAAATGTCAAACAATATGTCAGCTACTGGAAGAACTTAGTGATTTTCATAGAATCATAGAATGGTTTAGGTTGGAAGGCACGTTAAAAATGATCTAGTTCCAACCCCACTACCATGGGCAAGGACCCCTCCCACTAGACCTGGTTGCACAAAACCCCATCCAACCTGTTTTTTTCACAAATAACTGGTGGAATTTTATTGCATTTTAACACTAACTGACTTTGTCATACCCCAAGGCCATCTGTCAAGGCGCCGGCAGAGTAGATGAAAGGCTGCCTAAAATCCCAGTAAGAAACACAATCATTCAGAAATAACCAACTTGAATTCTCCCAAAGCTCTATGACACTTAGGATTCCATCCTACAGATAAAAATTTAATATTTAACAACCAATTTAACAATTCTTCTAAAAAGATTTCCTTTAGGGGTCCCAGCACCTACTTACATAAAGGCGACTTGCATAAGGGCTACCAGATCTTCAGATGAAATGTTTACAGATTTTGAAATGGGACAGATACAGGTAAGAACTACAGTTCTTGTGACTTAGCTAACCCCAGAGATTTCTCAGAGAGTTTTTCTCATTGGAATTCACCATGAGATATACTTTTGTGAATGACATTTCTGGAAAGATGAAGTGGCTTGTTCTAATACCAAGCTTTATTATTGTTTAAGTTTGAATTCATTAAAGGTTGTTTTTATTTAAGAATGATACAACAAAGTTTTCCACTATTTAGTTAAATAAGCATAGGTTTAGATCACAGGAGTTAATTCCTCTGGCAGATCAATGGCTGTTCAGCTACACAAGTATGAAAAACCTCATCTTATTTTAAAGGCTTGGTATCTACCCAGGAATCAAAAAGACAGGCATTCTTGTTTTAACTTTCTATTTGTAAAACTGAATTGGGAGATGGACTGCAGTCCATCTTTCCAGTCCACCCTTCCCCAAACAGAACATCTCTAAAGCAATCAGCTATTTAAAAGAACTTCTGTTTCAAATGTTAAATCTAGTCTCCCACTAAAAGATTAGTGCTTTGAGAACAGTAAGTCAGTGGATCCTTCAAAATGTACTTAAGTCTTTCAACTTTATGATTGTCCAAAAATACTAAGTAAAAAGGAAAGCCATTTTGAGGTCTTTTACAGGAAATATGAAACTTACATGAAATAAGCTGGCTATGCTTTTCAACTTCCTGGCTGTCAAAGGATCTATCATAAAATCCAGTAGTATTAACTAGCACTCTTTTGGTAGCCTCAGTAGAGATACAAAGAGCTGAAGGGACACAAAGGCTGTGCTGTCTTTCCTCACTAACATGTCCCTCTCAATAAGGGTGAATATAATTTTTCTTTCAGTGCAGACATACCTCTATTGTTAATAAACACAGGTGCTGATTCCCTAGACATGTCAGTGTAGAATTTCTTTTGCAAGAGTTATACAGAAGACAGACTAATAATTAGTTCCTGAGGCTCAAGAGGATTGACCTTAGCTCCTTTTCCCTTCAAAGGCATGGGCAAGTACACCTCTTCCTAAGCCTACCTGTAAAACTGAAGCAATAGTACCTACTTTCCTCACCAGGGACTTGAGAGAATATACACATTAAAACAATAGGGCCTAGAAACTATAATAATGATGTACATTTTAGCACCACTTGTATCATCAGACAGAGGTAAGCATACTCTAAAACTTCAATGCAGGATTTTAGTACACTCGTATTTCATGTTTGTATATTTTATAAACTGAAAGCTTGGGGAGGAGGAGTTCACTGCGCTTTTATAATGACAGTATTTCATTGCTTTTATCAATTGCACATTCTGAAGAATACTAGGTTTTGTCACTGAAGATTTGAAACATTACATTTCTATATAGAAAAAACATTTAAGCAATGTTGCTGATTGATTAACAATCTATAACAAGTATGAACTGTATAACAGTAATTTACACAGACTGTATGTTAAACATTTGTGTTGTATTAATGTATCATATTGAAATATTCAGGGGTACAACATCATGAGTATGTATGTTAGCATTCTGAACTAACAAAACTCATTATACTAGCACCAAGTTAATGTGTTTGGCTTATTTATTAGAAGAAATTCATACCTCTGATTAAGGAATTAAACAAAATTTCTCCTTTAACAACCATTTTGTTTTGTCCTGCTTTGCTATATCCTAAACAGACTCCTATTTGTGTTCTTATGCTAATTTATAAACTGCTTTGGCAAGTAACCTCAGATTTCACAAGGGAAATGATACTAAATAATTATATTCTTTTCTTTAAGAATTGTTTAACCTTGTATTTTGGCACCAGAGTTCCTATACTTATAACAGTTTAATTCAATATCAGTAATTAAGCATGTAACATTTTTAATTCATCTTCATATGTAATTTGTTTTACTTGTGTACAATTCTTATTATGCATCCATATGTAACAACATTACGCAACTACAAGATAAAAGTAGCAATACTTTCACAAAATGCAATTTCCATACAAGAGGAGAAACAAAGATGTAAAGACAAGATTGGTCGGCACAAGAAATGAATCTCAGTAGACTAACAGTCTTACCCATTTAGATTTTAGTAGATATCTTGACAAAGAAAGGCTTAAAGCAGGAAAGTTGTATCTGTTAGAAACTCCTAAATGTAATGATCAGCACAGGGAGCAGCATAAAGGTCTTGGCTTGTATTTTAGCAGCGAATGACACATGACAAACAGGATACAGTCTGAAAGCCTTGAAGTTTATCTTTAATGTGGCAGAATAGGAAAAGGACTACAGAGGGCAAGCTCTCTGACAATGTAGCCAGGGTAAGGCTGTGGTTCAGGCTGGAGATAAAAAGTCATATGAATCAAAGTTATGTAAAATTCAATGAGGTTATTACCTATGTTGTATATCTGTTATTTACACAAAAGACACAGGCAAGACTTAGACAACTCTGCTCAAAGTCAGTTAGCTTATCCACTGAACTCCTTCTTCACTATCAGAGCACCTTTGAGACTTCAACACATTAACAATGTATCATCCAATTTTCCTTCACTTATTAAAAACATATATTCAGTACAGATTAAAACAAGACATTCAAGAAAATAAGCATGCTATAATATGAACACCCCTGTGAGGTTTGTATCTGAGATACATTTGGCTTCAATATTTTCTGTTCGTTCTTTCATAATTATATTCTGCTAAAAAGACATTTATATAGATAGTTTTACTGCAAGGAAAAGACGGCCTGCCCCAGCTAACTTCAAGACCTAAATTTATTTTTGTATTAATGACACTCTATAATGAAATTTTTGAACTTGCTATCATAGTAATAATCAAAAATGGAATCATTGACCTCTATTTGTGTCAGTTATACCAAAAGGTGCTTTACATTTTGTTTCCCTCATATATATCTCAGTGCAGTGCACGACATCAGTCTGACTTCCAAAAAGCTGTAATCCAATTTATTAAACCCTCTATGACTTTGTCCTTATTTGAAAGATGGTTCTCTTACCAACATTACTTCAGGGATACTATATTCCATATAAATATTAAAGCTGAAATTAATAAAAAACAGGTTTGGGGTTTTTTTGTGAAAATAGCATTGTGTGCTGCATTATTTGCCTTCCTTACAGCAGAACCATGAGTTCAAACTTACATTTAAGTTTTTAGTGGTTTTTCAGTAACACAGCTAGGCTGTCCAGATTTTGAGTGCACAGTGCACATCATTAGCAATATTAACACCTATGCTATCTGAAAAAGAGTTCCTCAAAACTTAAATCATAGAATCATAGAATCACTTCGGTTGGAAGAGACCTTCAAGATCATCGAGTCCAACCAAAACTACCACATCGAGTCCAAAAACACCCCTAAACCATGTCCCTCAGCACCACGACTACCCATTTTTTAAATACCTCCAGGGACAGTTATTTCACCCCCTCCCTGGGCAGCCTGTTCCAATGCTTGATAACCCTTTCGGTAAAGACGTTTTTCCTAATATCCAATCTAGGGCAAGGTCATGTAGTAAGGTGGCAAATAAGCCACCTTAAGAAATTTTTAGGTTGCTTGCTACAGTGTTCAGTAAAAAAATATATTTTGTGAAAATGCCTTACCCTTAAAGAATCAATAAAAAGACTGACCATTGCAATTTCTGTGTTTCTGAAGTACTATAACTCAAAGATTAACTTAAATGGCAAATAAGATGTTGTTTATAGAATAACAATAACATCTTTTAGATATTATTGTTTAAATATTTCTTACTATTATTTAATAGTACCTTTTAGATACTACAGACTACTTTTTCAGTAGTTCCTGTAGTTAATGACACATTAAAGTCATCACTCACACAGTATAGACTCAATCTTTTGGTGGTTAACTCTAACCTCTATACGCTTGAAGCTTAGCAAGAACACATAATTCAGATTCTGATGTGAAGAAATATTTCATGTTTTCTTGTGAAACTTTGTTTTGATAGAAAATTTCAAGACAGCTTGATTTTATTTATAAAAAAATATGACACTTTCCCTTCAAAGACGCAGCAACAGCAGAGTAAGAGCTTATGTGTACTTTGGTTGCCTTCAGCTTTCCTGAAATTGTTTTCAATGTATACAATGCCTTGTCTTTCTACAGTTGTACTCCTAGGCCCTTTTCAGTTAACGACACAAACATATAAAAATGTTGAAGTGTCACTAACACTTTTAAAAAGCACAAAAACTTAGGGCCAAACAATGACCACAAGTTAAAGATACACCAGTTACAGAAACCTATTTGAGTTAAATTTCTTACAGTTACTAGGGAGAAAAGGAACCTGAGAGGAGACCTTATTGCTCTCTGCAACTACCTTAAAGGAGGTGATAGAGAGGTGGGTGTAGGTCTCTTCTCCAAAGTAGAAGTGACAGGATGAGAGGAAACAGCCTCATGCTGTGCCAGGGGAGGTTTAGATTGGATATTAGGAAAAATTTATTCACCAAAAGGGTTGTTAAGCATTGGAACAGGCTGCCCAGAGAAGTGGTTGAGTCACCACCCCTGGAGGTATTTAAAATGTGTAGATGTGATGCTTAGGGACATGGTTTAGTGGTGTAGTTAGCAGTGTTATGTTTACAGTTGGACTGGATGATCTTAAAGGTCTTTTTCAGCCTAAATGATTCTATGATTCAATGATCTACTTTTGTAATGTCGCTAGTAATTGTGTAACATACTGTCATGAAAGCACTTATATTACAAAGTTTCCCTGAAGCTTTCCAGATGAGGTTATTCAAACCCGCAAGAGTATGAGAGTAGTCTAGAAGAAGTAACATTCAGCATCAATTTATAACTGTTTCAGTCAAAGCACACATTTTAGGTCAAAATCTTGAAACAGAGGTATAATTCAAATTAAGGTAGTAAGATTTTGTTTGTCATACCCCAGCTTCTGCTGAACATTTTCAGTTAAAACCACAACTGATAGTAGACAAAATTCCCTAAACAGGGGATATAATTATGGATTGGGAAACATCATTGGAACTGTAATATTTATTATGGCTACTGTGCAAATAAGTTGAGACTTCAAGGATACACTAAAATGATGTTCAACATTTGCTTCCTACCCAAAGTGTTTATTACTGTGTGTTCAGCAACCAGTTCCAACTGCCTCTGCAAACCAGAAGGATTTTTATAGGAGCCTCTTCAAACCATCTTAAAGATAGAATTTAGGTGTAGTAAGGTTTTTTAAAAAATAATAATTAAAAAAAATTAAAAAACCCTTACTAAGTCTTAAAAAAATTCCAAATTCTCCTTTGCCAACAAATGAACAATATTAAAATAACTTCTTAGATGTGGAGAGCTGTAAGACTACTTTTCTTGACACTTTGTCCTCTTGAAATTATATGAGAGAGTGGGACATTAGCAGGTGATAATATGGCTGTTTGCCATTCCTAACACAATCTGATTATTATAAAGCAGGTGTGGATCCTATGATTATTTTCCTTCTCAGGTTTTTAGACTTATCGCTCAATACTTTTGCAAATAGCTAGTTCTTCACATCACGTTCTGTCATGGTAGATATTCCATTTCTCAGTTTCCCACTAGGTTGTGGTGGCTGACAATGTTTCATTAGTGAAATGCAGTAATTAAATCATGTTAGTTATGAATTTGTGTCCTCTTCTATAGACTTTATAAGACACTGGTTTATGGTTTTATTTCAGTCTGTTGGACTGGAGATAATAGGAGCAACTGCTTATGTCTAACTTATTTCACTTCATAATAACCATATATTTGCCAGTAATTCTTAGAAGGTCAGGTATATAATATCAAGCAAAGAAATAGATGCATCATATAAAGGTCACCTCATTAGGATAGGAATGTGAGGAAATGTTCTCATAAGTGAAGCAAAAAATTATTACTGTATTTTGGTAAAATTGTTTCAGAAAATAATAGGCTAGAATTGTAGATTCATTCCAGTCAATTCTGCTTCTAGGGGAAAATGCAGGCCTTTTGTGTTCACTGATCAAAGGAAGTCCACCCTGAGTATAAAAAGTCCATAGCAGCTGGTATACCGGATTAACTCTTTTCTTAACATAATAGCTGCTTCTCCAGCCTATCTTTGAATATGAAACCTCCAGAGTTAAACCTAGAAATCTGGCATTCCAGATAAAAGTTTTAATAAATTCCCAGCCTTGTGGATTAAGCAAAAAAGGGAAGGTATGACAAATTCTCACCAGCAGATACATACATGTGAAGGTTCTGTATTTATGAAGTAGATTAATGCAATTTCCCAAACCACTGAAAAGGAATATTACACTTAATATCTATGTGCAGCAGTATATGTAACAATGATACTAAACATTGTAGAGTTCATAGTTAACAATCATAAAAAGGTTCCTATTTGTTATATTGAGGTGTACATTGAACAGTGATAGTGATATACCCTCATGATGTTGTACCATGTTGGTAATCAAATGATATATGGTCAGTGAAATGAAAACCGAATGCTACAGCACCCATTTTCTTTGCACAACTACTATTACTGATCTTATTTATAGAATTCCAACTAATAGTTTGGGGGATTTTTTTTTTTTTTNTAGAGTACATACAATTCTTTTGTTGCAGAGCTGAAGCATGTCAAATTCATTGCACTAAGAAGTGATTAAAAAGGCCAGATGACAATGTACAAATAGACACAAAAGTATACAATTTATAAAACTTCAGAAGGTCCAAATACCTATCAAACATCACCTCCAGGCATTTCTGGAAGCTGCTTAAATCTAAAAATCACATTCTTATTGTTCAAGTTGGAAAAGACTGGGCATGAAATATCAGTGATTCAGTATCACTAGAAGTGATTGAGAATGCTTACAATGAAAAATAAAACATTTGAACTGTGTTGTCTCAAAAAAGAGCATTGTTCAGGGAGACTCCAAGTAAATGCAACACACACAAGAAGATTGTATATCTTTAAAAATTATATGAGTCTCCAAAATAATAATTTGAAAAGCTGTTGTGATTTTAAGCACAAGTTTCTACATTAGCAAGCAGTGTGATATAGCAGGATCAGATCTGTAGAACAAAATAGTTGGTGCTAAAGATCCAACAGCTATGTTTTAAGCATTTGCAATGTTTTCCCTGAACACTCAGTATTGTCTACTACTGTGCATCCTTCCACTTGAATACTCCAAGAAAACTCTATGATATGAACCAAAGCACAGTATGTAGGGACAACAGTAAGAAATGCGTTCCTTATCCAACCTAGGAACAAAACCACAGAAAGCATAATTCACAGTGTGCCATTAACACCAATTGCTGTCCTAAGACTTAAGACAGAAGAGCACATACATTTGTGAAGTTTCTTGAAAGACAACACTAAAGTTTGGGTAACATCACCCAACTCTATGTAGATACAGTTATCAACCATCCAGAAATTTGTTAATAGGAATGTTTTCCCAAGGGAGAGCTGAAATCAACAAAAGATAAATAAATAGCCATTCAAGTAGATCTAGATGAGAAGTGACACCACAAGTACAAGGTATGAATGGATTGTGGCCTCCTCAATCTGTAGTATTCAATGAAGGTTCAGTGTGCCCAATTCAATCATGTGCTTTATACAATGAATGATAACAAGACCGAAAGAGAAATAATGGGTGACAAGTAACTTCTTTATAGTGCCTATCGATCTTTTTCCTTCAAGATAAATGAAGAACTCTGAGGAAAGCTAACTTCAGTTTAACAGAGGCAGAACCTATATTATCTCACATGCATTTCATGACTCATACAATGAGTAATACCACTTCATATCCTTCTGACTATAAAGTTGATCTTGAAATCAGACTTGGATTTAGCAACACTTTTTCTTGCAAGTGTAAATAAAAGTGGGAGGTTGTGTCCAGAGAAATTGGAACACATCCAAAAAATAACACTTCTGCTAGAAGCTGTCACAGAACTAGTGTTTTTTGCAAAGCAAAGCTGGAAAACTTTAAACATATACAAAAAATATTGTTATCATAGACTTTTGCAAAGTCGGGAAATTGTAAGTTGTTTCAACTTTTCACAAATTGGAAGAATTCATAAGGACAGCTAAGTGTCCCCTAAAAATGTAAAACTATGTATCAAAGAATTCATTATGAATAATACCAAGAGGAAGATAAAACCGACTCCAGCTGTATTCCTCTAGAGAAGGGCTATCTATTATAACAGAGTCTATATGCAGTTTTTTGGAAAAAATCTGGATATGACCCCAACAATGTGTTCAATTCACTTGATCCAATGAATTATTGCTGTATAGCTTTTTGCCAAAGAGAATTTGGAGATACAGTGCATCACTCATGACCAACATGCAAAGCCCTCCTTAAGGGCCTGAGACGTAGCTACGCCAATTCCCCACCAAAGGAACAAGCACATATGCATTAGTAAAACTCATACGCACATAAATGTGCAAGCCTCAAATCTGTGAAAGTAGATCTCCATCCTACAAAAAATTACAGGACTCTAATTTTATTGCTACAGAAACAGTGCCTACTGTTTCTTAGAAGTATTGTATGTATTTCTAACATGCTAAACATGGAAGGTTTTGTTGGTGGATATTTAATAATCATTATTTTGTACATTGTTGCATTCTGAAACCATTTTTTGCCAATACATATGAAAAATTAAATGTTATACATATAACGATATTTAATATAAGATCAAAAGGTATTATTAATAAGACTATTTATACTGCCACAAAGCTAGCATTCAGTGAAAACTTGTGCATCCAAAGCCTAGAACACTAGACACCTTAAAAAAAAAAAAAAAATCATTAAAATTTACTAGTTGAATAGTAGAAAAGAAAGCCAATAGCTAAAATATCCAGTTTGGGCTCATGGAATAAACAGATTCACTGTTCTTGGAAATGACCTACAGCTAATCAAGAGACAAAAAAGTATCATGAATTAATTCAACACTCAAATAAAGGGAAAAGTGGTTTAATTCTTTTTTACTGTTAATCAACCTGTAATGATCTTAAGTTTCCGAATGAATGGAAACAACAATAATATTGAATCACATCCTGAGTGAAGTACTTACACTGTAGTCAATTATCTGGCCCTACAGAAGATTAAACTTATCTTTCCTCTTGCTTTTTGTTTTCTTTTTTCCTTTTTTTTTTTCCCCAGCATGGCTCCTTAAACCAATAGCTACATTAAATATGTTTTCTCATGTCTATCATTTATCTCTTTCAGTGATATAGCCCCTACATTTTATTTGCACAAAACTGAAGCTTCTCTACACTAAAGAATGCTTAGTTAATTAAAGCAGAAATTAGACATTTACTCTATTCCCATTTCCACCAGCATGGTGATATACCATATCAGATCAGTTGTTCTAAAATACTTAGTTTGATAGAAAGAATATATAGTTAGAAAAATATAGAAGAACTAATCTTCACTATCAAGTTTAGAGGGCATAACAACCCATGTAGTATCAAGAAAGCACCCAGCCATTATTTAAGACAGTAAGCATAACACTTACTTAAAATGTCTAATAGTTGCTATTCTCCAGTCCGAAAGGACATTCAATCCATTCTTATATAATTTTTAAGAATCCAACTCTTCACAATGCCAAATATTTTGGGGTTTACTTGAATCATTTTTCATTTGAAATGTTTTATATTAAAAGTAAAAGTTGTTTTAAAGGATATCAAAAATAGAACATTTAATCAGGTGCTTTTTGCTTTTCTTTCTTTACTTTTTAGTTTACTGCATGTTTTGGAGAGATCTACTTCACATAGAATAAAAACCAATGAACTTTCATCTTGCAGACTTGCACATGAATTGAAAATGTATTCACAGAAATCTCATGCACTAGTATGCCAGAAAGAAAACTTTGTATCATTTGAAATAAGGTAAGGCAGAACTTTAAGATGCCATCTATTTAAAATTTCTAAAATAATTCTAAAATTTCTAGAATAACTATGTCTCTTTTTGAGCAACAGATGCAAGTTTTGGCAACTGGTATTGCTTCTACCTTTACCATTGATAATTGTTAGAAGAGTGTTCAGTTGCTAAACTGTTAGGAATTGTTGAAATGATAATAAAAAGCATATAAAGAAATTATATTGTGATCATTGTGAGCGTTAGACTTTCCTGTATTACACAGAAAATGCTGTCATCATAATATCAGATAAACTATAGTAAGCAACAAAAGACTTTATCAAATTGTTCTTAAAAATTGAGGGCTGTTTACTGACTACATTATTTTTCAAAATGTGACATTGTCATGAACAGGTATAGAAGGTGCTTGCAAGTGTAACACCACAAACTGAAATAACATGCATTGATATACTTGTCAGTGCATACTAGAATTGTTTACAATTTGTCATGTCAGCAAATCTTTTTTTTTTCACAAGTTCACATTCTTATGACCAGCACAATAATGTTGATATTATTTCTGTAAAGGTAAGGATGGAAAATAAAATTTTAGATATACTGAACTTCTGAAGATATAGCAAATAAGCTCAGTAGAGTAAATGATGGTTATCAGTACTTCATATGCCCTGTGGATTCAATGCAATCAGTGAAAAGCTTAGCTAGATTGCCAGATCTTCTGTTGATGTGCCTTAGAAATAAAGGTATATCTCCTCTGTACTCCACAACACTACATCCTCTGTATTTGTAGACATGTGCAACAAAATATTTTGTATTTTCAGACTCTTATGCTTTTATTGGGCATTTTTCTTTGAATCATTATTGCTGCGAATTTATTTAAGTGTCATCTATTGATACTTAAAAAGGTCTTTTCTCAGGATTTTACTCAATCCTCAGCACAGTTAGACTCCTGTGGAGGTCTCCATGTGTGCAGCTGTGTGAGAAATAAGTATGCCCTAAAATTTGGACCAAACCTCTATAAGGCATTATTAATTTGAGCAATCATTTTTATCCAAGCACCAAAACAATGTACCAAATGATAAATGCATTAATTTAGAAATACCCAGTGTTCCTATATAAGATGAATTGTTCCTCTCTCCACAACCCTAATAAATTGCATGTATTATATATTTTCAGTTTAAGAAATGTCTTTTCTTTTTGTCACACTAGGCCTTCAATGCCTATGACTTACCCATAGCAATGCACAAATTTGTTCCTTCTAGGCTTGCTCATTACAACTCCTGAAACTGCTGATCCCGGGAAATTTCCATTGATTCATTACACTGTGGAACAAAAGACCAAAAATATAAGCATAGAACAAATAAATATATGTTTTCAGATTAACAAATTGAACTCTGATTGTGATGAAGTAGTTTAATATAACATTCCACTGTTTTACAACAGTGCCAGTGAGAACCAAATAAGGTCTACAAAATACATCCAAAAAGGCTGTACCATAGGTGCCAGCTTCCTCTGCAGCTTTTAACAACATGCTGCAAAAATATCACAAAGCTTGTAATGGGTAAATTGTGGAAGTGAGAAAAATAATGATGCAAATAACAGAGTGGCACGTCTGGGAGTATGTTCCAGATTTCTTTAATAAGAGGAAAACAGTTTTAAACCATCTTGGAGTGCTCAGTGATGTGCTCTTAAAAAATGGAATTGTTAAAAGGTGGGCATGAATACAAGTGGTTGCAACATAAAAGAAGCAGGTTGAAAAGGCTCTCTGACATGGTTTCAAAGATTTCAAGTTGTAATTCTGATTCTCATTTATATCCAGATAACCACATGGATGTGACAAGATATTAAAGGATTTCTCAGGGATTAAGGGATTTTTTTTTTCCTTATTTTTCTCTGAGCACTATGGTTCATAAAACAGTTTAAAATTCTGTGTGAATAATTAGAAAGATGAAATCATTCAGATTCAAAGAAAAAAGTATAATAATTAGCGATTGCCAACGGGGTTGGCAATATTGGCAATAGCTAGGTTTCTCTGGCTTCCCTCCAGTGATCCCTTCCCTCCCTCTCCTTCCTTTCTTCAGTTCTTGTAATGATTTACATGCTACCAAAAATTCCTAGCAAAAATAAGTCATTTGAAGAATTGATTTAGCAGCAACCTCCATCCTCCACCCAGGCAGGGGAAAAGGTAGTCAAGTTAGAGTGATTGTTTTTATTCATGGTATTAAAATTGAACTTCATCTTGGAAAATCTTCAGGACTCTAATAATCTTGTACACTAAGACATTTTTCTCCTCTCCCTCTTACTCCAGTACAATGAACATGGTTTTACTTTCTAAAAGGCAAAGAGAGAGCACAACAAAATGAATGTGCATCACAAAGGGAGTATGTGAATATACAAATGGACAGGTCTGCAATCTTAAAAGAATTTTTATCTTGCATTTATGGAGGTCCTAGTATCAGCCTAGCTCCTTTGAAATAGGATTTACTCCTGGGCAGTAAATTCAGCTTTATATTGAATTTTTCATCATACTTATAGCATCTTCATTACCATAATATTTCAGTACAAATTTTATTGGTATATTAGAGTATACACTGTTCATTAATAATACTCTTTTTACATGTTGCAGGATAGACTTATTTTAAATAGTCTTGCAATCTTACTCTATTCATAAATTTGTTAATATCTCCTAGAAAAACAGAGTGCTAATATGTATATAACATCTTTTTTTTTTTTTTTAAGTCCAAACTCTCCACCTCTTTGTATCATTATATATGTACACTAAGTCTTTTTGATACATCTGGGAATTACACACTACAGTCAAGATGTGAAATGAAAGCAAAATTCCATTGTCCATGATTTATTTTTAAATCCACAGGACAAGGTATAATGTAAGCTGGGTTTTAAGTGGCAGTGCCTAGTTTCAATTAATTTCTTATAAAAATAGCTTGATTTTGTTTTAAATGTCTTAGAACAGGATATGCACATTCATGTTGTTAGCAAACTTCACTATTTCATCAGCACAATATTTACTTTCTTCTAAAAACAGAAGCCATAAACTGAATGAGGAGCTGGCCTTTGGTTTCCCAGACAAAATATAAAATAATTCTAAAACATGTGCCTCAAAAATTTCAAAATGGATTTAGGCATTAATATGCATCCTGCACAGAGCTCTAATATTGACTAATTCTCTCAAAGACAGACTGAAACTTTTCAATGATTAAAGCAGGCCCAAGAAAGACAAACAGAAAAATCATGGCTAGGCAACAGCAAATTACGTAGACAGATATTATACTGCCTGTTCAGTAGATACAATATTCACCTAAAGCTATTAGCACTAAGAAATCTTATGGCATTTCTCCCCAGTGTCCTTCCCTATTTCTAAGGTAACATATTTGCCTCTACAAAATTCCCCTCCAATTCAGTGCATTAGTCCTCCTTACTTGATGTGACATGCTGTTGTGTAATACCACACACCTGGTCACAGAGATAACAATCAAGGTATCATTGTTTAAATATTTACCTACTCTCAGTAGATATAAGGGTCAAATAATGTGCCGCACTTCAAATTCAAAATTTGACCCATTTCTGAAACCATGAAACTGCTATTATTATTCAATGAGTTTGTCAACCTGCTTAGGATGTCCCCAGATTTTGACAACAGCTAGATGCAAACAGTTCCTTCTGCAAATGCTATAAAGCACATCCTCCCACACCTGCTGCACCAACGAGCAGCAGAAGCAAGGAGTAAAGAACTAGCTATGCCAGTTTCATGCAAAGGCAATCCCCATAAATCTCTTCCATTCCCTTTCCCACATACTTTCTCCTGGCAGAATACAACAATTTGGAAAGAAACAGTGATCAAGATATAGTTCAGTCCTTAAAATATCTGTCAGAAAATATTTGCTACAAAGTATACAGCCTAAGCACACTTGTTTGATGCAAATATGCATAAACTATCCATTTACTTTTATTATATTTTATATACTTTTATTACTACTTCCTATTCCAACTGAAACACAAGAGAGCTAATTAATACTTAAGGGGGGGGGGGGACACCAACAAAAAGAATCCTACAACAACAGCTACAGAAGAGAGTTAAAAACACTTTCTAAAAGTCTAAAGAAAGAAAGTAAACCCAGGAGACATGTCAGATAGAAAAGTACATCATAATAGCCTAAAAAGAATTCAATATTGCTTCATTCAGTCTCATGTTGCAGTGTTTTTCTCATTGTACTGAGGTTTAAGATTATACCTCACTGTATTAAGCCCACTCTATTGGTATTCTTGCCAGAAGCTGATGCAAAGCAGGTGGTGAATGCCAGAATTGCAGTGACGTTTGCTACACACTCTCAGAGCCATCCCAGGGTATTTTTCTGTCCTGTTTTCTTTAACAGGAGAGAGGAATGGGTAACAGTTGGCTGCTCCCTTTGTCATTGGGAAATAATCATTACACAGGTATGGCATCAGCAATCAACAGCTGATCAGTAAGAGAGCAATGGGAGAGCTGACTCTGCTATGATAAAGATACATATATGCAAGGAATAAACGTTTCTTACATGAATGGACACTCTTGGTACAGAGAGATGTTTTAGCTGCTTGTCTGATCCTTTTGTTCTTACTCAAGCAAGCGCTTTTTATTCAGGTAACTGCTCCAGTATAAGTCTTCAGGATCCTGTTATTTGAAGTAATAAGAGCCTTCCCACTAATCCCCATAAGGCTAAATATTCAAAATCATGTGCAGAGTTGGGGGCTTTTTTGTTTTCGCTTGGGTTTTTTGTTTTGTTTTTTCCTATTGTAAACAAATCACAAATCTGGAGGAAAGCTTCTAGCACATAGTCTAAAATCATCAAATGTAACTGACAACACTCTGACATTGTCACTTTGGTGGTACGTGATCTAGAATGCAAAGAATAAAATACGGTTAAATGGGCATTCAGGAATAATCCATCTTTCACAGAAAACAAGAGAAAAATGTATATGGAAGACTAACATTTCTTGAGAGAACAATATTGTACTAATGAAAGTATCAACCTAATTAAACTTAACACCACCAGTTTTACACCAGCTGCTGAGAAGTGTTGTTATATTGCATGGGGAAATGTCTAGAGAAGCGTTACTAATTTTTTTTAAAAAAATCATCTACATTTTCATGCCACCAGTTAAGTATTCCTTTCATATTTTTTTCTACAGGTACATGTACATTGTGTAGAGAAAAAACATTAATGTTATTTACTGATATTATGTGCATCCTTAAGACAACAATGAGACTTAATATTCACTCTTACACATTACATTTCACAAAAAAACTTCCAAACATTGTGGTTTTTGAATTCTTTGACCTTTAAGAAAGCTGCAAAGAATAAACCTGATGATACAAAGGCCTCAAAGGAGCAGTCAAACTCCTATTTGTAAGGTTTTGTCAGGCAAGAACTGTAGTTATCATTACAGAATGCCCTGACTCAATACCTGATTCAGAAGACTTCCATGATAAACACTGAGATGGGGGGTGGGGTTGTAAACAAAATTGAAGACCCTTGTCAAACAGTCATCAACTGTATTTTTTTATATTTTTAGAAATTCTGCTGCTTGTAAGAGCTCCCATTCAACAGGTCACGGAAAAGAGGTGTTTTTTTCCTCCAGAATTCTGAAGGAGATGCTACAGACCCACATTTGCCACCTCTGAATTCCTGTTTGCAGGACTGCAGTTACAGGTTCATGAATGTTGCTTCCAGTTCCCTGCACCGTCAAAGAAAGAGTTGGCAAGAGAGCAATAAAGAGTAGCTGGAGAAGTATGTAACAGAAAAGCCTCAGTAGTCTAGTATCAAGGGACACACACATTAATCAGCATCACAAATTACTGCAGTGCTTTATGCAGTGATGAATCTAAACAATACAGAAACAATTAAAAGAAAATCTTTGATTTTTAGGAATAGTAACATTCTTTCTAACTCATAAAATACCTTATTTCATGCACACCCACCATCAGATAACACCTAAAGGGTGAGATCTGATAATCCTTGTCATGTCAGCTTGCAAAGCAAGAATTGTCTTGAAAGGATTTAACTCTCTCTAAATCAACCTTCATTATTTCACTCTTACATCCCCCTGCTTTTTGTTTTGCCTCAAATCAGGACACCCATAAACACTGTAAAGCCCAAGAAAGCTTACCCACGTTATCCTTTTAGCTTATTCAGGGAGGACACACAATAATTTGCTTGGATGGCATGTGGTTGAACATTTAAAGAATATTCTATTGTTACAGTCAATTCTTTCCGATTCTAGAGATGATAGCAAATGGCGTTACAACTAGCTTCTATATCTTATAAGCATACTGTTATCTCACACCCTTAACTGTCGTAAATATATACTGTATGCTAGAATTGAAGGTAATCCAGAATTGTGAACTGGCATAAACTATTGCCTATAAGTCAACGGTAAGAGGAAAATAAATTCGGAAGAAAAATCTTGTTTGTTATAAATAGAAATACAGTGACCTAAACTAAGAATTGTTGGGTGAAAAAAGTCCATTAATTTTCATAGATACAAATAAGAAAAACTCCGATCCTACAGCCCTCAATCCACCTCAAGGCATCCAGCATTCATAGGCCTGTGGCTACCAAAGTCATGTCATATGCATCACTGAATGGTATGGTCTAAAATAATCTTAATTTATATCTTTTTTTACTTCTGTCTTGTTTTGTAGGGTGGTAAGTATGGAACATATGGGAGGGTGCAGGATTTTTTGGGGTTGGGGTTTTTTTGAGAGGTAGGTATTTTAGAGGTAAACAATAACAGAACGGAACCATCTTACCAGCATTGAAAACCAAATCATTAAATTTCAGGAACAGACATATTTCTACTATTAATTAGGACATGATCAACACAACAGCTCTTGGTGTGAAGCTTTTTCATTTTTACATGTACATAACTACGTATCTTTTATTTCTAAAATGAACATATATGTAGCCATTTGTGTTTTAGACAGAATAACTGCATAACCTTTGTAATATTTGAAAAAATAGTGAGAAAAAACTTATACATGTGATGTGCTTTAGTGAAATAATCCAGAGACAATAAATGCAATTCATTTAAAGTTAAACCTATCTCAAAACATTTAAGAAAGTTAAAAGAGCTGTTCAGGAAGTCTAAAACCCCCACACTTACATTTTTTATCTTCTTTTCCATATTTCAAAATATTGTGGTGAGGTTTGAGATCAGAGGGAAAAGACCACACACATTACTTGTGTTGCTGATCTTTTTAATTTTTATGAAAAGTAGGTTTCTGTCAAAAAATGCCTGATAACTATCTGCTTGGGGAATATTAGATCAGGTACCTCCATTCATCAATCTACAAGAAAACTGCCTAGGACGCCTCTACCTTTTAGCCAGACATGTTTCAGGTCAAGGTCTTCCAGGCACAAAGGAGTAATTCCAGGAAGCTGGCTGTACAATACACTACTGAGCCTTTTGCTGCTTTCTCCACTATTATGTCAGACACCTAAAAAGAATCATAACTAAACATTTTTGCAAGAGCTTTTGCTTCCCCCTTCCTCTTTTTTAGAGTATTTCCCTTGGAGTGTCTTCTGATTATTGTCTCATCCTACTCATGTTTCTCAGAGCAAAAGCACCTCTTTTTGCTTTTGCCTTTGCCCGTTAAGGGCTGCAGCAGCAGCAGCAGCAGCAGCCTCCAGGATGACTCAAACACTTCACTGTCATCAGGCAATCCTCCCTAGGGACACCCCCAACAGAAAGCCCCATTCAAGCTGCTCTTGCCAAATCTTTCCTTGCCTTTATATAAGCTCTTCGGGCAGGCATGACCAGTTTTGGAGGCACTGAGCAATACAGTGACAATTCCTGTTCTCTTTGTTTTATGTCTAGATTTAAACAGAATTTGCACTCTCACTAAAAGCCATTCATTTTTAGGATCATGATGAACAGGTGAAACTGATGGCTACTGCCCACCTAGTCTGAAAAATGCATTGACATCAGCATCTTTTAGATTATTCAAAGGCTTAATTTACACATATGCAGGTATGCACAAAGACTTTGCAAGTACCTCCTCAAACATATTTAATCACATATATATATATTCCGCAGTAAGCAACCAAGTCACAGACAGAGCCTTAGGTATGTCAATAAACAGCAGTAGAATTATTCTAGTTTACCTTATCTGAAAGTTTTGTCTCAGATACATTGTTCCATGCTTTTAGCAATTTTTCTCCCCACAATCAGCAGAGGGCATTGTTCACTCAATGTGCAAGCAAGAAAGTTCAGACTTGGGAATAAGACTGCTTCAAAGCTTTCTCTGTCCCATGTTAGGCACTGATTTTCATTATTTTATTATGATCACATTTAATAGTAAGCACCTATGTAGTAGTTTTTTACAAAAAGTTCTGAATAGTATTTTTTTAATATGCACTTTTATACCACAAATTTCATACCCATTTTACAGACAAGAGGCATTTACATTGGAAAATTGTCCCAAATCACAATTAGTCAGTGAAATAATACCGTTATAAGTCCTTCCTCATATAAGCTTACAATATAAGGCCTTGATAGTTCCCCTATTAGATGGACACTTCCTACATCTGTGTAAGATATGCTATACTAACAATGGGTTGCATAAGCACAAATAATGGCAAAATGAAAATATTTCTTTCACAATGTAAACAAGAAAAGAAAAGCAGATTTCTTCCACAGCTTGACTATGTTTGTTTGGTAATCCTCACAACGTTTATTTTCACTGTATATCAGCAGCAAAACGTGCTGCCTGCACCATGGTAAGACACAGCTGTTCCCATGGACTGTCCCACAGGGCTCTTTCTGTCTTTGTTCAATGTTTGCATTGCATTAGGTGCTCTTAGTTATTCCACAAGCACTGTCATCTGCTTTTCACCAGCAGCCCCAAGCCTAAATCACATTTTTATGGGCAGAAGCCATTTTCACAGCTTCAAGGAATGACTGCTTTCAAGCAGGCTACATTGTTTCATTGAAATTTTAAAGTTTTTGTGAAATGTTGCCAATACTGACAGCCTGACTTGTTAGGAACTATATCTAAGCAGAGCTTCCTCTGCTGAGATGCAAAACAAAACTGACATTTTTAAAAACACCTCTCTCCATCATAAGTAAAGTCCATTTCCAGAAAGAACAGAAAAATCCAGTTATTCTACCATCTGTCTTTAAAAGGTGCTTAGTAAAGCACCTTTAGCTTAGTCTGTCTTTCCTCAGAGATATTCTGACCAATAAGTATGTCAACCGAATGAAAGGCAGTGCTTTTGGAAAGTACCTTAACAGATAACTCAATGCTCCAAACAAAAATAAATGGATTTATGTGAAACAAGATCAGTAGAATGCTACAATATGCCATGAGACAGTTGGTTTAAGTTAGACACCTTTAAACAATTTACTGTTCAAACATATTGCTTCCTTTTAGGAAAAATACCCCAGTGAGATTTGCAACAGAATATATAATAAGAATATAAAGACTGCTCCTCTGAAAGACATTCTATCAGGGAAGAGGCAGCTGAAGCAAATCCTATGAGTACACAGAAGATCAGCTGGTGCAGTTTGGATGACTGGGCCTCTAGCAGTTTTTACAAGCATGTAATTTCATGATAGCTATCACTTGTGATTGAAGCTGGGTACATTTGCTATTGTAACCACATCCCGGTGACCACTCCTAAGAGAGTTCTTGGGAAATAAATATTAATCACCACAGCAGACGTCTAAGGTAAAGACACTAATCTCAAAATCTCCCTGAAAGCAAGAAGTCAAACAGCCTTGGCACAGTAAGAACAAGAGAGGGCACAGGGCTACCGCTGAATACGTTAACCATCACCAGTGCCTAAAGCTCAATAGAATTTGCTGAGTTTCTGAAGTAGGTTAAAAGGGCAGTAGCCACTTTTGTTCCCAGGTGGCACAACCACAGATTTCACACTATAAACCCCAAAAGTTTTAAGGCCGATAGGTTGTTTTGTTTGCTTGTTGTTTCCTTCCTCCTTTATGCCATTCCAGTGAGAATTCACAATATGGAATGATCTGGACTACTTAAGCTAATTGTTTTACATTAAGGGCTGAAATGGTAATATAAGCACTTCAGCAGAAGTGATGATACTTATCATAGAATCATAGAATGGGTTAGGTTGGAAGAGACCTTAAAGATCATTTAGTTCCAATCACCCTGCCATGGCCACGGACACCTCCCACTAGACCTGGTTGCTCAAAGACTCGTCCAGCCTGGCCTTGAACACTTCCAGGGATGGGACCTCCACAACCTCCCTGGACAACCCATTCAAGTGCCTCACTACCCTCATGGCAATAAATTTCTTCCTAATATCCAATCTAAATCTACCCTTTTCCACTTTAAAACCATTACCCCTTGTCCTATCACTACATGCTCAGGTAAAAAGTTTCTTTCCAGATTTCTTGTAGGCCCCCTTCAGATACAGGATATAACACAAGTTAATTGTACTACCAGGTTTTCAGTCATATTTCAGCTCTGAAGCACTGCTGACTTTTGGACTAAGCTTTTTTGGACCAAGCTGACGTGTAACACACTGACTGGCTGCTGAAGGACATGTCAGTGATTAAATACAGTTAGATATATTAAATCTCTTCCATTTTGTTTCCTGGCATTTTTGCAACAAAGGAGAAGGCTAAATGATACTCATTGCTATCTTTCTGTGGAATACAGATAGAAAGTGCACGAGTCTCCCCTCCATTTTACATCTGTCCTTCCAAGCACGACCTTTGTAAGGAGATTCCAGGACACCAAGCAGTGTCAATAAGCTAAATGGTTCTCCAGACCAAGCTTTCAGGAGCACAGGATCACGACAGATCTGCTTCCTAGGCATGGCATCTTTTGTCTAACAGACATGCTCCAATGTTTGCAGAGTCAGTTGATAGGTGGCTTTATTACAAAAAATATGGGAAAGGGAAATAACTTTTTCCCTGAAAGGAAGCAGTACAAACAGTTGTGTTCCATCTAGTACTTGTTTTTGAGCATTGGACTGTACCACCATCAATAAGGTCATTTGCTCAAGAGCTGATCAGTGCACGTGTATCAGTGGGTTGCCATATACAAAGGAAAAAGCAGAGCAGTGAAGAAATAGCTAAAACTGCATAAAGAGAAGCAACTGGCAGTAGCGGCATGTGAAAGAACACTCAGAGAACACCAAGATGGGACTGTACAGAATATTTATCATCATGAAACAATTTATTGAGAAACATCAAACTACACATGCTGAAAGTTATGCAGTGTGCTCATACCACCAAAACTGTCATTTTCATTCCCTAGCAGTTCTTGCGTATCATGTTTTAGACAAACTCTTCAGAATATACAATGTCTTTTTATTTTATATTATTGGTCATACAACGGATTCTAGTTGTGACAGCAACTACTAAATGCTCTTACAGGTCAAATAATGATTTTTTTAAAGCAAAAACTACTCACTTTCCTCTTTCCTTCCTACTTACGTATATTCATGTTAAATATGTTATAAATAAAATTAATTTGAAATGAACTTGTGGTTCTGCAAAAATAAAATGGATGTTAATATGCTTTAATTGACATGTTTAACTATTGTTTTAATGTTGTTGTACTTCAAAGTGACTCTGTTAAGAAAAATGTATCATGAAGGTTAACATTAATCATTTTGGCAACCACAAATCAAGTATGCTCAGCTTCAGTGGAGGATTTTTTTTGCTCTGTTTGCCACTAACTCAGCTCAAAGCTTAAAACTGAGCGCTGTACTCTTGTCAAATTACTAGCACTGGCAGAAAAGCTGCAATTTAGTTGACTATTTTTCCAATGATGAAGAAATCAAAGTAGAATGAAGGCTGCTCTTTCACAGATGTGTTGGGCCTGCAGAAATAAAATTTCATCCTTGGCACCAAAGTCATCAGATATTTTTTAAAATCATAGACATTGAAATTGAACTGAACCATAAAGTTCTGGGTTTTAAATGATATGGTTTTTTATCTTTTAATTTCTTCAATTTCTAGTCCCTAAGCACACCATCTATACATACAGAGTCCTGGTGATACAAATGATTGATAAATTAACACATTGAAATGTGTTAATTATCATTAGCTGCTGTCTGCTAGAGTACATAACCTCAGCCAGTATGAACAGGAATACCAAAACATGTCCTAATTGAACTGAAACAGTTACATATGATGCTCAATATCCCTGTCACTTTAAATAAGTTAAATAAGTTCTAAGTTTGAAAATACAACACCTGTCTTTTGAAGCATGTAAATTAGTTTTTACTTGTATCAGATAATGAATTGGAAAAAGCATGTATTTGCATACCATCACACTTGCACTAGAAATATGGCCAAGAATACCATGTCAACACCTACTACAAAGAACGACAACAGTTACCAGAGGGGAAGAAAAAACTACCACCACTTGGTCCACCTGGTCACGGATTTTGCCCTCTCTTTCCTAGACTGCTCCGGCCAGCTTATACCCTCTTCATGAGGTACCCAGGAAGATCAAATCTGTTCTCTGTAAGTTACACTTCCATTGTAAGAAAATATGCTGTTTGGGCATTTACTTTTGTGCCATATCTTATGCAATTATTTTGCTTTTTTTGTTATTTCTACGTTTTGCTTTTTGTACTATAACTAGATCAGCACTGTTCCATACACACATTCCAGTAACCCATTCACACACACACACTTATGGACTGAGCAGATGAACACCTTCTACAGATATTCTCATGTCTCAGAGAACTGAAACTTTGAAAAGTGACTCTAATTCAATATTTTCACACAAGGCTTAAGAGTACCTTTTTCCCTGAGTGTCTTCTAAGGCTCAGGTATGAAATAATTATGATTTCTAAAGCTGCTAATTGTGCTGTCCACAAACAAAGGATTATACTTTCTGGTGGAGAATAAGCAGTAAGAGCAGATGAACAATTTTTTATGCAATTATCACTAATAATGAATAGCTATGCAGAAGGGCTACATGACTCAGAGGGTTTTAAATTACAATTACATTGCAGAGAGGACTGACTTTGTGTCTGTAGTGACCAAACTCATTAGCACCTCAAAACTCAAGAAGAATGTGAAATTATATTTTCTTCTACTTCATAATACACAAATGTCCATATTTAAAAAATGAACCAACATCACGTGGGGTATCTTGATTTAAGAAGTTAGCCTTTATGTTAGCATTATGTTAGCATTTATTAACCAATGGTGTATGGGACACTGTGCTGCCTGAAGTCCAACTCTGCATTGCTAGGAGTCCCTATTCTCTGGACCATGTTAGCTTTCATCAACTGATAATAACTAACAGGATGTTGTGTTTGAAACCCTTATTTTCTAGACCATAACCAGAGAATAATTTGAGTCTATTGTATACAGGATGAGTTATCTGACAACCTGGCAAGATAGATATCTAGTTGGCCAACTTGGCAACAGAACTTACTTTTCGGGTGTCCTAAAGTGAACTGCCTTCATTATAATACGAAAAAACACACCCACAGGTCAAGAAGACCCTTGCCCAGGTGAAGACTTGTCCTCCATGCAAGCGCAGTAACACAAGAGAATGACACAGTAAATGTTACAATTATATGCAAATCACTAACCAATCATTGTAACTGGGAGTGTACTACCTTGTAACTTTTGTGTACAAATGTAACAAAGAAATTGGCATGAGGTGTGCTTGATTTGTGGAAATGCCACCAAGCACCCAGGCCTGAATAAATCCAATATTTCTTCTGAGCCTGTGCGATTGGTTAATTGCACACCGGCCACAAATCCACTTTTCAGACAACAAACACGCCCTGCAAAAATATAGAAGTTGCCCTTTTTAGCATCTTTTAAACCTTGACATGACCTATATGTGCTAAAAATAGCCCCTTTAGTTACGGATAGGTATAAAGTATTTTGCAGAAATTTATCTTGCTCCACTTGAACCATTCTTGTTTTCAGAAAGAAAAGTATTTCAATATTAGCAACAGAAAAAAAAAACAAAAGGAAATTTTTCAGGACCTAAAAGAATTGTTTTTCAAAATAATCACTAAAAGATTATGGATAAAAGTTGACAGTTTCTCTTGTAAAAGAGAATATTGCTTAATTTAAAAAAAAAACTTTTTCCGAAAACTTCTATACAATTTATAAAGCCAAAAGAAACTCAAAGGTATGGACACAAACTCCTAGACATACACTCTAAGTACAATGTTTAACCACTTAAAGATCCATGAAAAAGAGCAGCAGGCTTCCAACAGTGCTGTAGAGGCAGTTACGTCCCATGTAATTTAGTTCATTTCAGATGCATTCTGAAAATGGAACACCTCAGTTACGCAAAATGTGGATGACAGGATCTGAAGAAACCAAAGCAGTTATTCAGATGAGTTCTAAATATATACATGGAAGACAAAGAATGTCAACGGAAATGAAAATTCATGAAAAGTCAAGCTAAATGTTGAACAAATTTTACAGAAATAGAATCTGCTGTGAAAAGTTTGAAACATTTTCCAAATGTCCTTTGCAATTATCCTTTTCTTTTCTCCTCTTTTTTAAGGACGCTGATTCTGTGTTCATATCTGATCACAGAAAACTGTTGTCGTCTCACTTAAAATAAGAACTGAAGGTAATAGTATCCCTGCTTCAACATTAGACCCAAGTTCTTGAAACCCACAGCTCTTCTGATGCAAGAAAAAAACCAAAGTCAAAATAGTCTGACACATATACCATGAAAAGTAGCTGAGTTAGTTAGTGAGTAGACACTCACTAACAGCTGAAGCTGAGTTAGGAGATCCAGTTTCTAACCCTGTTTGGCCTCTGACTTGACTCAAGACTTAACTGTCTTTGCTGAAGTTTGCCTAAGAACGCTGAAGATGGCATCTACTACAACAGAGATGTGAGACAGTCTATGCATTAAGCACTTGAGATTCTGTATTTATAAGTGCTAAAGAAATACATCACATTCATGTATTCTATTTATATAATTAAACCTAATAGGCCTGTGAGTTAATATTAATAGAATAGCAGCAGACAAGATACTTGATCAAATAATCCCATAAACCTGTCAGTTGTGCAGGACACTTGCCATATAGATTCAGATAAACACTTTGATTTACATAACAGTATTTATTATATCATGGAAGTCTGGAGAACATGTTTGATAACACAAGGCTGTTCAACAAACTGTACCTGCCCCGAACGTTGGTAATTTGCACACTGATTCACTCAACTTTATTGTTTTAACATACTAAACGTAAGGACTCTTAACACAAAGACTTTTCTGAGTATAATTTGAGCTGCCCAGAGAGCTTCTTGCAGACAGAACTCAGAGCCCCACAGATGGGAGGGGCAGAAACACAGATGATCTGGGTCAAACTATATTGAGTTACCAATTAATACAGCTTTTCTGGTCAGCGTAATTTTGTTTCTCTAACTGCAGGGATTTTGTAAGAATCTCTAAGGGAATAAAGCTCTCAACTCCTATTAGAAATCAATACCAGCAGAAATACTATTAGCAAGGAGGCTTTCAATGAAAACCAACACACAACTGAGTTAAGCTTCAAGGACTATGTTCTGACATAAATTAGTCTCATCATGATGTACTGCTGTCAGAGAGCTATCAGTGAAAGCCCCACCTTCTTACATTGCAGAAGAATGTGGCCTGTGAGATAAATATCCAGGATCCACCCAGACTTGTCTTAATCACTCCTTAATTTATACAGCTTTTAACTTGGTTGTTATCCCTTCGCTGTACCTGCACTGGATAGAAATGAGGAGTGGGGAGTGGAGAATGCTTGGCAAAGCCATGCATATTCAGCAAGTTGATGAATATGTAATACAGTTTGTAATAAAACCTAAGTAATTCTTCCATTATGAACTCAATCCAATTCTACTATTTGATTTCAGAAATGGATTTTGAACACGGGCCTGTTTGACTAATCGGATCCTCATTTTCCTATTCTTTTCTGTTTAAACAGTGGGTGACATAGTTATGTTTGGGAAGGCAGTGATTTCATTATACCAACAGAGGGAACTGCCATTCCAGCAAACTGACAAGAGCCAAACTGGCCAAAGAAAAATATTCCTTCCTAGACTGAAGAGATCCACATGAGAAATTCAAGCAAAATGTCACCTCTGAAACAATGATGACAGGATTACAAAAATCTAATTAGCTGTTTCATTAGCCGAATCCTATCTGTGGTGACAGCAAACAATGGGTATTCAGACGCTGTCCATCCATTTTTAATACAGGCACTGTCATGGAGATACTGTGTCTAATATATTCTCTACATTGCCTCTGTTTGCAGAGTGACTTCAAGTAGGCATTTCATCTGTTTTGTAAGAAATGGTAAAGATTTAAAGGTGCAATGCATCTCTGGAATCACACATTGCCTACATCTTGCTGAAACAGCCTTCATGCCCTACTTCCGTCCATCATTCACTTGATTGCGCTTCTTTTTCAGCCTGTTTGGACAGAAATACCCAAAAAGCTTCAGTGCTAAATGAACATACTCAAATCTCCTAATAAACAAGTGTAATTACGATTAATTGAACTGTTGGAGGTAAATGAAGATAGCATCCACAAGCGACTATTCACTTTTGAATGAACAGGGCAGAGTAAGCACCCCCTTCCTTCCCCTTAACAACTTCATTAATTTCATTTCCATCATAACAATCTCCATTAACCCATTATCAAAATATTACAGCTGGAAACAAGCACTGAACTTGCAGGCTGAAATAGCAGGGATATTTCATGTGAACATATATATATATATATAGGCTTCTCCCCATTTTGGATGGTGGCTATTTACTTCCTTTATTCAAGGCTCCCAGATACTCCAGAACTTGCTTCATCTAGTGCAATTTGCGTTTGTAGTAGCTTTTCAGATTGACAATGCAGGCTCAAAGATTTCAGGCCAACATCTATGGCTGTATCAGTCCATGTTATTTTCTATTCAAAACATTTAGTGGTGCCAATACCACCAGTAAAAGATAGTTCTGATATTCCAACTTAAGGCACTTGAGCTGCTCATACCGCAGGCAGACTGACTTGCCAAACTAAACTGTTTCAAAAAGGAGGAAAGAAAAACCAATCATGTTTACTTCTACAATAAAGAAAAAAAGCAGGGAAAGATACTACTATGATCTTTCTGAAATGCAGTTTTGTACTTGAGTAAGCCCTTCCATTTCAGAATTTGAAAGCATATCGTAACATCACATGATCAGGTCTTTTCTCAGCTGAATACCTCTGAAGATCCTTTACCCAGCAGTGGAAACCATCTAATTTGTCTGTGCTCTTCTTACTTAACCCAGAGAGACAATAATTACGGTTGCTTTTTTTTTTTTTTTTTTTTAAGATAGAAGAGAAACTTAGGTATGGAAAACTGAAGATGATTAGCCCGAGTTGCAGGGGCACTAACGCTACTAAGGTATTTTAAATAAATCTCAGAAGAAAAAGCAGCTACTGATCTAAAATGAACTAAAGTTAAATGCCTGACCTTGCAGTAATAACAATATTTCACCAAACAATAGCAACACAGAAAAGGTTGGACAACATTCATTTTCATGATTTCCATTTTTATTGTTTCCTTCCTTCATGAAGTTTTAAGAGCTTCTCGGAAAGAAACATGTTCAGTGAAGAGACACTGTAATGAACAGTCATAACGTAACAGCAAGATTTTAGAAGTGATGTGGCTGTCTACAATTCTGTTATCTCACTATTATTTTCTCAAAAGTACAGACTAACCTGGTATTCAAAAATAAATTCAGTCTTTCTTAAAGAACAGACATACAATAAACCAGTAGCTGAAGGAAGAAAATGTGTGGTTTCTACTTCGGGTGAAAACAGGAGCTCAGAAGGTTGCCATCATAAACAAAATCCATAAGCTTGCCATCATAAACAAAATCCTTATTTTTTTAATCAACATTCTGAGGAATTTGAGGTAAAACCAAAACTGATCCTGGGAAAGAGAAGGAGAGCATTTAGATCATCTCTTACTCAAAGCTTCTCAAATGGATCCAGTTATAAGGAAAAAGCAATGAAAATACCGCAGAAATTTGAATTTAATCTCTGTCATCAAATGAAAGAACGGTCTCGGGAAAGTAGTTTAACTCTTCATAAATTCATGTGTGGTGCTAACTCTGTCATACATATAGGAGAGAATTTAATCTACCCTAAAAGGTAAGATAATATGGTGCATCTGTGCTAGGTTTAGCAATCTACAGAAAACTTTCCTTCCGCCCCTTGATCCCAATCTAAGATACAGATATTCATTCTGTGAAGCTAAAGACAACTGTCATCTCCTAATAGAGAAGAGTAAAACAAACAAACCAGAAATGAATCAGAATCAGACAGAAATGAAGCTCTGTCTTTTTCTTCATTGCCTAGCAGATTTCCCTCTACCACAGTCCAAAAAGAACTGAGCACTTAACAGAGCAGGTCCCACGTAATTCCTTACTCCATGCCTTAATTTAAAGGAACAGACACTCCTGCATTGGCAAATAAAACAAATTGGATGGTCTTGTAATAACAAGTGAAAGACAAGAATAACTGAATGGACATGAGTAACATAGTATGTGTGGTTTTGTGAAATAGCAAACATCCTCTTTAGGAACAACGGAAAGGTGTCTAAAGGAAAAACCTAGGTGTTTAGGTGGAATAAACTGTTCAGATTCACACCAATTTCTGGTCTGAAAAAGAACCATAACTAACAAATTTTTGAGACAGAAACAATATTTTAAGTACTGCTGCTACTGTATAAGTTAAACCTGGCAATGAATTGAAAGACAGGTGTAGCCACAGGTATGTATAGATATCGACAGCAGCAAGGAAGGCTTGGAGAGAACAAATTTAAAAGTAATTATGGTTTTATAGTGTATTTCATGGAGACAAAAATGTCTTGCCTGGGTGTTCTGATGAATCGTCACCACGACATTCATGTTGTGTTTGAACAGCATTTCTACCAGCTTTCCTCTGTACAGATCTAGCAATTATTAAGAAGGTAGTTCCTGACAGTCACACAAATTTTTGGCCATTTTCTTTCCCATTATCGGGTCTTCTTCTGCAAGGCAGTAACTCTTTTACTTTGTCCTTTCAATGTAATTTTGGATTGTGGAATCCAATTTCCTTCTTTAGGAAATGTAATTAACAAAACAGTTTTAGAGGTCTTCTGCTGCTGCCATTAGAGGTTTTCTACTGTCTTTGCTTTTCTTTGAAGTTGCTCAATTTTATTTTTTTTTCCACATAAGCAGCAGCGGTGAGTTTTTGAGTACAATGACAGTTTCTAGGATCTGAGACTCAAATACATTATCTTAAGAATTCTCAATTTCTAGTACTTGTAATTCACATAGGGACATCAAAATCTAACCAAACTCTTTATTAATCCTTTTAATATAACTCCCTCAAAATGATTTTGAAAATGAGAACTTAGCTGTTAAATCTGTAGGTACTGAGACAGAGCAGAATCCAGCTCATTAACTCCTCTGGCTCTACAGTGCAAAAAGAAGTGAAAACTCTGGTTTGGAAAGAAAAGCAAGCTGATAAAGTTTGCAGACAGACTTGCTATTGGAAATGCATGAACACTGAGTCTGCTTCATCCTCAAAAAACTGTACTGTGAAACCTGGGCATACCTAAATCTTAGGCAGAGTGCTTAACAGAAACCAGTTCAAGAAAGATACGTAAATATAGACTCAGCAGTGACTTATGTGACCAAGAGTGAAATGCCATGCTCAGTTTTTAGGTTTTTTGCTCTCAGAATCAAGTCTAAAGATAAAGGATTTCTCTAAAGATTTGGGGAGACTTATATCTTAGAATGATGATTCAAAATAGAGAATCCATTAAGCAATGGATTGCCTGGGGGCTAAATATACTGCAAGATTCATGGAGCCAAGCAGACAGCAAGCAAAGGTGGGGTGTTCGGGGCACTGATGTGGCATCTTCAGTTTTGGTTGCTGACCACAAAGTTGTTCATCATTTTTGTGCAATGATCCTTGTCACAAGTATGGACTGGGAAAGGGAACCTGAACAGATTTGGATCCCTGAAAGCAGTTGAGTGGCACTTGCAGAGAACTTTCCCTGAAGAGTCATCTTTCTGTTAATCAACAGGGCTTATTAACAGTACTGCAGTGCCACAGAAATAGTTTGAGAAAGCTGGAGCTGAGTAATGCAGTCTTTTCACCAGGGACCTCCTTTCAGCTTGGTCCAAGACATACCCTTAGTACCTTTTGTTGTGAAAGTCTCTTCTGCTAACAAAAAGTTTTAATAAAAATACAGTTTTTAAAAATTGAATTGTTGGAGGAAGAAACAAGAACATAGGTCTCAATAACCAACAGGAAGACACACCTGACTATGTTATTTAATAGACCACAGATTCTTCTTTCTTTCCTCAATACCTCAAGAAAGCGGAAATTGGCTGGATCTGTGCAACATCCTTCATAGTAAAAAATAGTCACAGAGAAAAGGGAAAAACTCATCATAAAGGGAACACAAATTAGAGGTCCCAACCAAAAGTCTTATCCAAAACATCACTACCTATTCTATTTTTCTTCAAATAAATATTCAAAACCTACTGTTTTCATTCGGACTCATTTACAGTAAGTCAACATGCCCCAAAGAACTCCTCTTGTTTAGGACATTGCCAGTTCTGTTGCTTAGATACTTTTCAAGTGACATGGTATTGTTATCTTCTGATTCAAAATAGCCAGCATGCAGAATAAAGAGTTCCCAAGGACACAGTAATGCCTGTCAGCTCTACATCCCTACAGAAAAGTCCAGTAACTTTTCCACATATCCACAGAATGCAATCCATGCTCTGCAACTGAATAATTATACAGGAAAAATGACCCTATTCTACTGTAGGCAGTGTGCTGCACTAAAGAGTAACTGTTTACTTACCATGTTATGTCATTTGTATGTCCTTTGTAAAACTTCATTACAGGCACCATGTATATCAAGCAGATCTCATCGTAAGATATTCTTCTAACTTTTGCAGGGAGTAATACAAGGCACCCAGTAAACTAACAAAAGTGTACTGGAGAGCTGAGCAACATCTTTCAATTATAAGCACCTTTCTGTATTTTTATCTGCCTCTATTTCAAATTTTTCAATTATTCTCTAGGCTTTGAGTAGCCAGGACAAAAGCATATTCTTTCTTAGTGTCTAACTCTTGAATATTTCCATCCCAGTCAGCTGGCAGTCAGTTTGTAAACCAGAGTAAGGGACAGAGGTTTAAAAAATTAGTGGAAAACAGAATATTGATCTACCAGGGGAAGACAAAAAAATAAAGCAATCACTCCTTCAAATTCAGCTATCAAATCAAGCTGGAAAGTGCAAAAGCATTTCTAGAGAGAAAAGGAATTAATTTAATTTTGGGTACTTGGAAGCACATACAAATGATCCAGCTAATAATATGGTTCCCTTTCTGTCTGTAATAGTACTTCCTTGACCCTGTACCCAACTAAAATGAAGAAATTCACCCAGAGGAAGGAAATAAAGGCCCAGTTGTGATTTCAGCATTCTCATTTGTTGTCTTGTTAACTGCAGACTTGAGGTCAGAAAGTACTCTTCTCTTTGTTAAAGTAACAAAAAATCCCAAAGGCATCTGATACACTCTGCAAAAGGTTATCAGAGAAGTAGAGCCATCAATCAGGGTATTTGAAATGAAGGTTGCAATGGAATAAGTAGTCCCACAAATGTTTCAATTCATAATCAAATTAGCAGCTCAAGGTTTAGGGATTGAATTCAAATAGATATACTCAGTCTGTGCAGACTTCATAATTTTTCCTTCCTTTTATTTAGGAAATAATAATTGTGTTGTGAAACTGAATGCAATAAAGTACAGCTTAGAAGTATTTCATGATTCCTAACAAAAATAATTAGATCTTCTGATATTATTTGAAACCACACTAGTATAACCTCTATTAAACTTTTTTTAAAAAAAGGAAAAAGAAAGAAGAGAAAGATAATTTGTCTGTTTTATTGGACCCCAGAATGAAACTCTCTTTTAAAGAGATACATTCTATTTTTATTGCTGTAGCTGTCTGGGGAAATCTCTTTCCATGCTTCTTCCACTTTTCACTAAACTAAGATTTGCTAAAGAAACAGTGGCATTTGTTCGGTGACAAAAATGTAATGTAAAAATTAAATCTCAGGAAACTGAAGGCAATTGTCAGTGCCTTCAAGTAAAATGGAATGGAAATGTAAAATTAGTTAGTAGGACATCTGGATCACTTCTAACACCACAGCACAACTAAACAATTAAAACTGTTCCAAAACTATCTTGAGCGCATTACTATCACTGCTCTCGGGATGCTGGAGTTCATTGACACAGAGGAGGGAAAGAGGAGGGACCTCCTGGCAGCAGAGCCACATGGCTACTAGCTATTACTCTCTAAAATCAATGGTTGGCCATGGGCACAGCAGCAGCAGATCTGTAGGCTGCCTGATATTTTATGAAATATAACAAGGAAGAAAGTAGAAAGGAACACAGGGAAATATAGTTATGTATATATTATTTAAAAACAACCCTAAATAGACCATTTCTCTAGGTTAATTAGGCCTGATACAAACAATAGTCTATAGCTGCTTTTAAAATTTGGATTTCTTCATATACAGGTTTGTATGAAGAGATCTTTTTCTTCAAATTTGTATGAGAACAGCATGCTCTTTGATGACTTTACTAAAGCTCCCATATCTGTTTCTTTTTCTTAAAAAACCACACTACTTTGTTCAATGATAACAAGGGTCATATTGGGGAAGAGACACTGCCATTCAGATCTTTGGAACGAAAAGTAGCAGGCCTTGAAAGTGATCTATTTAATTCATGCTGCTAAATTGAGGACTAGCCTTCATTCTTTTTTCTATTTCTAATTCTTTCTTTCAGCTGCCATATATTCTGAAGAACATAAAGCCAAAGTTAGACTTAGTCTTTTAAATAAAAAGAACTACTGTCTTCACTAAGTTCTTCTATCCTTAGAGTGACTATTAGTATCTATTTCTCCATCATAAGACAACAGGGCAGACTGACTGAAAATTGCATAATGCATGTTTTTGGTGGGGCAGGGTTGGTATATGGTTAAAGTCTAATGCTATTGCAGCCGTTTTGAAAGTTCCTTTTGTTTTTCATCTATACATTATTTAATGTGAAAGCTGAGAACACATTTTCATCAAAAATATGAATAAAATCTTCATGTATTTGGACCTTTAAAAGTACCACACTTAGACATGACAACTGTTTAGGAAAAAAAAAAAAAAGCACAATGTCGTCAGTTTACTTCTGCTAAGTGCTACTTGGCCATCATAACTGTATTTTCACTTGTGTACAACCAGGTGAATAGAAATAAACATGGTAAGAGAGAGGGTAAAAATCTTCTTTGGGGAAATTTGTATGGCACCTGGTCTGCTAGCAGCACATGGAGTACATCTGTCTCAGAGGGGGAGAAAGATCTTGGCGCACGAGTTGGCAGGGCTTATTGAAAGGGCTTTAAACTAGGCTCGAAGCAGGAGGGGGTCAAGATCAGGTCCTGCAGAAATGGATCAAAACCCTCTGAGGTAACAGGTGACAAGAGGGTAGCTGCCACAAAGTGCCTTGGATCATTGGAACAACATGAAGGAAAAGGAGCCATTCCAGCCAAGAAGTCGGCCCCATTGGGCGCCCAGCTGAAGTGCCTTTACACAAATGCACGCAGCATGGGAAACAAGCAGGAGGAGTTAGAGACGTATGCACTCCTCCAGGGTTATGATCTAATTGGCATTACTGAGACATGGTGGGATGGCTCTTATGACTGGAGTGTTGGAATAGAGGGCTACAGACTCTTCAGGAAGGACAGGCAGGGCAGGCGGGGAGGGGGTGTTGCCCTCTATGTCAAAGACCAGCTGGAGTGCGCGGAGCTCCACCTGGGAACAGAAGGAAACTTAACAGAAAGATTATGGGTTAGGATTAAAGGGAAGACAGGGGCGGGTGATGTTACAGGGGGGGTCTGCTACAGACCACCCGACCAGGGCGATGAGGAAGATGAGACCCTTTATAGACAGATAGGAGAAGCGTCACGCTCTCACACCCTGGTCCTCATGGGGGACTTCAATCACCCTGATATCTGTTGGAAGGACAACACAGCAGGGCACAAGAAATCCAGGAAGTTTTTGGAATGTGTTGATGATAACTTCCTTCTTCAAATGGTTGAGGAACCGACAAGGAAAGGAGCCCTGCTGGATCTTGTNTTTTCCCAAAAAAGAAGAAGTCAGGC
>VZSF01007163.1:0-69168 GCA_013398295.1 Chionis minor
AACTATTCTATGAATCTACAATTCCAATGTTTCTTTTTCCTATGTAATCTTGATTGGTTTACCCATCCCAATGTCCTTATATAGAGATCACTTTCTGGGCTTATTTCTCTAACCCTATTTTCCTCTCTATTGGAAGCCTGTGTTGACTTTCACCTTTCCACCATATCAACACCGCTCTATTTGTCTTACCTTTAAGGCCTGTTGTGGTCTGTTGTCTCTCTGCATGTCTTCTCTTGTACTTCTCTAGTGATTGACCTCCATGTCTGCTGCTTCAGCTCTTCATGACATATTCAATGAGGAACTTTCCTGGTATTGCCATCTCCAATATACAGGAGATCTTTAGAAAGAGCTTTGAGACTATTGCATTTCATCTTTAAAATTGTGTTTTGTCCCAAAAGAGAGGTGGTTGCAGCCATAGCAATTACTCCTGATGTGATGTTCTCCTCCTGCTGATCAATATTGTCCCACTGTTTGCTCATGTTTTCTCCAACTTCTGTCATCTTGAACTGAAACAGACAGTTTGTTGGAGCAGAACCCCTGTGTAGTAGCACAAAGGATATGTAATCTGTGGCTGGATACCCGCAGCCTCGCGTCTCTTTCCCCCAAGCCCCAGAAAACTAGTTTTACAGATGAGTTCTGCAACTGAATTATTAATACACCTTCAAATACCTCATGTTTAAAAAATGTCAGGTTAGCTGAATCTCACAATTTCATCAGCCTGCATAGAACTACACAATGCTGATGGGGAAAGATGGTGGAACCCACTCATGGTTCTCTGTGCCTGTGAATGATCTCAGCACTCCAGCCTCTGCTTAGCTGCTATGTGTGATGGCTTCTGCTTTGCTGACAGGAGGTCAGCCTTGTTACTGCGTAGTTATAACCCTGATCATGGTGTTCAGTGCAGTGTTGTAGCTGCATAGAGTTGCTTTGCTGAAAAGACGAAGCAAAGCGATGAAGGTTTCCCAGGCCCTCCAGTTTTTTGCAGAAGTGTAGGAGAGCCTACCTGATTTTCTGGAATGCTCTGCCCTGTCACTATATTTATATTTTTTTTTAGCTCAGCATTCTCAGGTAGTCAAGGTGTCTGTTTCTGAAAAGAGACAAGGAAAACAGCTGCTGTACAAGCTGGAAAAAAAAAATAAATTAGGTGTAACAGACATAGTTGGATCTAAAGTCCACTTTCCTAGAAGACTTCTGTCACTCTGGTGGAAACAGCAACAGTAATTTTTAAATTGTTATTGTTTTAATGAACCACTAAACCAAGTTTGATCTGTGTATTTTGGAATTTGTTAATTACAAGAAGAAGGTCTGAAAGGATCTGCTGAGAGATTTCAGGTCATTCATTACGTCAGACTGGTGCCTTCTCTCACACATTTTTTGGTGTTGTAGTAGTTTGTAGAAAAACAGAGGTAACAAAGCAGACAACTTTGTCTCTTCCTAAGGAAGATTCATGACAGACATATGCCTCCACTTATGTAATCTGTATTCTTTTTTTGAGATATCTTGTACTTTTTTGACAGTAAATGCTCCCAGGGTACCCAACGGTATCTTTGCTAGGTCAGCAGCAAGACTGTAACTAGAGTTTTAAGTATTCAGGATGCTGACTATGTTGTTGCCTGAAACAGTCCATCTTCTACAGTTGTGGGTGTATTTCTTAATGCTCTTTCTTAATTTAGCATAACTTTATTTCTTAGTTGGCTTCCTTGCTTTTGTTCCCACCTAGGGTATGTGCCTGACACACACACACACATCTTTGCACTCACAGTGGACACTAATTTTACTTTTGAGGATTAGAATATTCATATATTGCTCTTCACTTACAATTTGTGATGGTCATCTTACCCTTGGACAAGGACCAAAACCCATATTGATGCTTTGTTCTATGGAGAGCCATCACAGAGGTGGGGGGGCTGATCTGACGTCCTTGCTCAGTGCTGAGCAGAGGGAAGTGCTGCAGCTTTCTGTTCAAATTGTAGTGAACCTGGAAAAACAGGAGACTTTGTGCCCGGCTTCAGTGTTTAGTTGGAGCCCACACAAAAGAGGGTGAAGGCTTGGATTGTCTCTGTGAATTGTGACCGGGTTGTTGGTCACAAATGTATGGAAGAAGATTCCTAGTTAACCGTAGCTCAGAAAACAGGCAGTGTGATGTTTCCAAACTGTGAAATGGCATCACTGATTGCAGATATTTGTCTTAAGAGTAGAAGCTGCCGTTTTGCCAGTAGCCTTTTAAAAGTGCAGTATTAGAATCGTCCATCTCTTTCGCAGGCACCTCTTGTGAACCCAGTTTTACTAAGTACTGTGCAAAAAAGTGTCAAGAAGATGATCTTGCTTAACTTCAGCTATGTTTATAAGCTAGAGAAATGCAAAGTTGATCGACCTGGTAGTAATAATGCAGTATGTTGTACAGAATGGGCTCCATACACAAAGCTGTGTGCTATTGACATAAACAAACACCAGGGGTTTTATGAGGCTTCTGAATACAACCAGAATTGGAATTTGAGGCCCTGCTAATGAGAAGTGAGGTTGTCGAGTAACAAGTACATAAAGGTGATTGGAGGTGTTTCAAGCAAATACTCACAAATGGTGAATATATTTTCAAATAAATTTTTCATCTGTCATTCCTCCAAGCCTATGTGTACATTTCTACCCGAGCCAGCCACCTCAATGGTAGGTACATCCCAAGAAAAAGGAGAAAGGCATATCTAAGCTGTCTAAACAACATTTCAAGAGCATAAAGTAGCAGACAGCTTTAACGTGAGGTGGTGTAGAGTCAGAGACAGTTTTTGTGAGACTGAATTTATTGCCTCATCCAGGCTCCCCTCCTGACAGCGTCATCTGGACCTCGGTGTCAGTGAGCTGTGACAAGGGCACTGTTTCTCAAGTAAAGAAATACCAGCCTCAGCTGACAGCTCTGGAGCATTCCCGGTCCCTGTAAGAACCCAAGGGGGACTTTCATGAACCATAGAGGCTACGTAAGGCAGCATGCATGGCAGGAGCAGTTCATGGACTAGGAGACTTCCTCCCAGCCACCCTTGGCATTGCCTCATACATGAGGTATTTGATCCTTTTCTCACAGTGCAGTTGTTGGTGGTGTTTATTTCATGCAGCTACAGCTGCCCTTACACTTCTGTGCTTCTACATCCTCAAGCTCACAGAAGCTGAAATCCCTGTATGGTCCCGAGTTTTTTAATAAACTTGATCAGTGGCTAGTGTTAATAGTTCTTGGAGTCTTCATATGAAAGCATGGGTTTCTGCCACCTCTCCATTAGACAGTGGCAGATTCTTATCCAGCATTTAGCTCATGACAGTAGTCACAAAGGAAATTGTCTGGCACATCCGTGGAGCTCCAACCCTCTGCAAAGTATTTAGGGAATGTTTGTTTTCCCTTTCACTTCACATCATTGTCTGTTTATCAACATTTAGCGAGCATGATGCAGTTTAATGACCTGAGTCATTCCATTTAACTTACCTTTTGATTCCTTTTATATATATTGGCACGCAGTATTTTGTAATGCTTTGTAGGAGGGAAGCTGAATGAAGAGGGATGGCACTGTGTTTTGCCGAAGGTTTTGTTTAGCTGCAGTATTTTTGCATGTCAGCATGAGTATATGTGACTGTGTAGCTCAGCAGCCATGACTTAGCAAGGCAGCCTGCCACTGCAATGACAGCCACTGCTTACTTCTCCTCCCTATGGCTCTGGCTGAAACAAGCAGTCTTCTACACCATGGTTTAGGATGCTTCAAGCAAAGCTATCTCAAGAAGTAAAAGTCATTACAATATTCTCTGGGGTTTTGATTTTTGTGTGGTGGTGGTGGTTTTTTTTCTCTTTTCTCATCTTTAATACTGGTTTTATATCCTTCTGTTAGTGTAAAACACCTATGGTCTTCCTAAGTATCACTTTGTCACATATCAGTCCTGTTCTCAAAATGGGACTGGTTTCATTACAGCTATTGAGTAGACTGGCTTAAATTCACCATTTCTGGCAAGAATGGGCACAAAATTTCATCTCAAGTGAAATGTGGGTAGTTTCCTCCTCTGTAATTTCTCTGGAGGTGTGTGTAAATAGGAAGAGACTGTGTGGGCCAGTGGTGGAGACAATAGACTGGATTCTATTCTTGGATTTGCTACGGACCTGCAGTGCATCATGAGATAAATCAGAATTCAATCACATTAACTGAATTACTTCTTATTTAAATGTATTTCCTACAAGGTTATCATGCAGTACCTAGCACTGATGGGTGCTTCTCCTATTTGGAGTTGTTACAATTCTATTACTTTTTTTCTCTAACATATCACATATAATTTTTATAATGACGAATAGTATGATCAGAAACAAAAAGAGATATGATGTTTGTCATAGTAAAGATATACTGCTAGAGCTTTTCCTAAACTGTGTGTGGTAACACATGTGCACACTCTTGTTCTCCTGAGGACTAAGCGGGATACGGTGCTCTGAAAGCAATTGTCACAGCTCTCCTGACTGAAGTAGAGGCTGTTATAGTTAGCAGTAAATGAAGAGCTGCCCCCAAAGGCCAAGGCAGCCCACAGGAGCCATTGCACTAGTTCTTTTCCATCAAAAACTCTAACCTTACATTCATAAATGCTCTATTACCTCTAATCTGAGGTCATTCCATGCCAGCTGTATGGAAGAATGGTTGCCAAGCAGTTCCTCATCTTGCACCATAATATAATTGTTATTAATTAATACAGTGTCTCTCATTATGGTTCTTAGAGGGAACTGGCTAGAAATGCAACATCAGCAGTTAGGTAATTGCAATTTAATTGAAATGGGTCCATTTGCGGGGGTGCAGAGCTGGGAAAGGTGAACGGGCAACAGCAGGCTCTGCTATGCTGCACAGCTAGCTGGAGGTGGGGAGGAGAAAGGCCACCCTCATCCTCTCTCTTCCTCCCATCATAATACCATTTGATTGCCTTGCTTTGTAAAAAGATTTGGGCCAACTCCTTGGAGGCCTCAAGAGTTTAGGAATCAGTCCTGTTCCTGGATAAAAGCGAAGTCTGGCTCATCACATGCTACCCCAGTGTGTATGAAACGTGAAAACTGGTCTATAATATCCTCCTGGCCTGGAGAGCACTGCAGAGATTTACTTAAATGTTTTGCATCTCTGCAGCTATGTTTGCTGCCACTGCTGCCTCAAATCGACTGCAGCTATGCACCTTTCTGAAGAGTCCAGTGTTCATTTAATTTAATTTAATTCTGGTTTTCAGGGGAAAATGCACCAAATGAGGGCTGTTACTGTGTAGATCTCCTGTTAAGATCTTGACCTCAAGCCATATGACTAGCATCCTACGGGGAACCACTGAAATAGCAGTTTGAGCTAAAGGGCTGTACATACCCTGGGGATTTCTGGAAAACCCAGCGCTGAGCTCTGCAATTGGTAGTGAAATTCCCACACCGTGCTGTGAACACCTTTGGAGGGAAAGTATATTGTTTTCAAGAAGGACTAAATGTGAAAAGAACAATTAAAAATATTGTATTATTGTAGCAACCAAAGCAGTTGGGGTTTTGTTAGTTGTTTAAAAAAAAAAAAAAAGCCGCACTGATGCAATAAAAAATGACACAAGAGAATAAATGTATCAAGTTGTTATGGCAACTGAAATATGTAGGTTGGAATTTATGTATCCAGAACTTCTATGTAAGTAAAATAAACATTATCCTTGCTAATTAAAATATCATGCAAATATTATTTCATTTAAAGTCATTAGTCATGTTTTCTCTTACAATTAATGACTGAATTTCTGTTTTCTGTTTCCAAGTATTTGCATTTGCTTCCAGCTGTGGTCTGCTTGTATTTTCAGGGCAAGATTGTGATTTCACTAATATGAGCTTGAGTGTGGAGAGACCCCACGGAAGCTAATGAATAAAATGTATGCAGATGGGCACAACTGGAATCAAACCATGTGTTTTAACATGTTATTCTTACTGCAGCTGACCTTTCTGCTCGGAGGGGCTTTTGGCAGGTGTCATCTCTCCACGCTTGGAGGGACCTCCCTGCAGGCGTGGCTCCGTATCTTTCCCCCCAGCTTGACACAGTGCACATGGAGCTCCTTCCAGGACCTGTTTCTGCACACAGCCTGCCCTCTTCAGCTGTAAATTTAGCTTCCAAGATGTTGTATGATAGCCAGTTCTAAATGAGCATTCATTAATTATGTTCAGCGTTTTAATTTTTCTAGCCCTTTTCCTCCAGCCTTCAGGAGAATTTGGTAATAGCTTCTGCTTTATTTGAAAGAAATAGATCTTTAATATCCAAAATTACTCTTCATTTTTCATCTTCTATATGCCCGACAAAGTGCAGACTGATGGTTGAAAGGTAAGGGATGGGGAGAATGAGCGTCAGGACCTGACTGAATCCCCGTGAGCGGAGGGAAATGCACTTATTTAAGTTTTCATCTTGTTCATTCTCATGTTCAGAAGTGTCTGAATGTGCCTTATGGCATTTGGTAACACCGTTGCTGAGAATGTTTTGGAAAATAGTCTGTCAGGGTGAGAACTCAGCCATGCACGAGAAATTATCTCTATTTCTTATGTGGATGGCTGCCTGGCACGGAGCTACAGCAAAGGTCTTTGCTGTAGCTGAAGCTACAAGCTCCAGGTCTTTGCCTGAAAACTGTCGCCATGTCCAGTCTCATGCTTTGAGTCTCGTTCTCACACAGCTGACTTGTCCGTCGCTTCTCTTCATCCTCGCAGCAGGGTTCATCTTTGATATGCTCTTTTTGCTTGGTTTCCCTCTTTGCCACATGCAAATGTGGCAAAAAATGGCAAAAAAAAAAAATGTCCGCAGATGTTTCCAGCCCATTTGTATTTGGTGTGGCAGGTCTCAGCAGGTGAGAAGACCATACCTGAGCAACAGCCCTTGCAAGGCCTGTGTTTGCAAGGACCCTGGTCACTGCACAGTACCATGGTCCCTCCCCGCCACGTGAACCACCGCGCTTGGCAGAGTTTCCCACGGTGTGACCTTAGTGACGCTCTGCTCCCTGGAAAAGGGAACACACGAGTGCCTTGGTTTGCACCCCAGCTTGAAAACAAAGCTCTGCATGAGTGACACTGGAAATGGAGCCTGCATCAGCAAGACAAAGCTCCTGGCTGTGTCTTCTGGTTGGTCACAAAGCTTGAGTTTGTGGAGCCATCTGACTCCAGCCAGCTTCATCTGAACTCTCCGTCTGGGAGGAGAAAAGCTGGAGCATGTGCTAGTATCTCCTCCCTGCCTGAATTTCCTGCCTGGAAAACCAGTTATCTTGTCCCAGCCCAAAGTACCAGTGCAAATGGGTAATTGTGGTATGGGTAATTGGGGAGATGGGGTTTGCGTCAGCCCAGCCAAAGCAACTACTGAGTAACTGGTAGCTTGGACGACTGTGGTAAAATCTGTTTTGGGGACGAGCAAATACAGAGTTTGCCAGTGACATTCTGGCACCCAGAAACACACTGAGAGCAAGACTTGCTGTCAGAATGGTGCGGCAGCATTAAATCGGATCCTGACCTTTCTGAAACACAAGCCTGCGGACGCATAATTGTTCCTGAGCTCTAACTCTCTTTACGTCTGTCATAAAATCATCTGAAAGGTTGAATCCATATTAGTTAAAGTGGAATCATAAAAATCCCAGAGTAAAAAAATATTATTATGATATTTATGCTCACTTCCGAATACAATAACTTAAAAAAATATTTCAAGCACTCATGGTGCAATTTGTACAGTAAAATCCATGCCTAAATGTATATTTTTCTTTTCTCCATTCATATTTGTTGGTCATATTGGGAAGATTGGTGCAGAAGGGACTGTAGTGACATTCTTACAGGGTTTGGCCACAAGACCTCATAGCAATCTACAACATACCCCTGACTTGAGACAGCTGCAAAGACTGAGCTAATGTGATGTGATGTGGAGCAAACCTTGACTACTTCTTCAAAGAACAAACCAGAAACCCTAGCGAGGTAATAGAAAAAAAAAATCCTTTCTGATGACTAAATAAGCAATTGTCCCCCTGTACTCCTCACTGGTGAGTCCCCACCTCGAATACTGTGTTCAGTTTTGCGCACCTCGTGACAAGAAAGACATTGAGGCGCTGGAGCTTGTCCAGAGAAGGGCAATGAAGCTGGTGAGGGGTCTGGAGAACAAGTCTTCTGAGGAGCAGCTGAGGGAACTGGAGAAAAGGAGGCTGAGGGGAGATCTTCTTGCTCTCTACTACTACCTGAAAGGAGGCTGTAGCGAGGTGGGGGTCGGTCTCTTCTCTGTGAGTAAGAAGCCATAGAACAAGAGGAAATGGCCTCAAGTTGCACTAGGGGAGGTTTAGATTGGATATTGGAAAAAAATTCTTCACTGAAAGGGTTATCAAGCATTAGAACTGTCTGCCCAGGGAAGTGGTGGAATCACCATCCCTGGAGGTATTTCAAAGACAAGTAGATATGGTGCTGAGGGACATGGTTTAGTGGTGGGTTTGGCAGTGTTAGGTTTATGGTTGGACTTGATTATCTTAAAGGTCCCTTCCAACCTAGGTGATTCTGTGATTCTATGGCTGGGCATACGGAACCATGCTTTTCTAAAGGGCTTCAGAAAAACTTAATTAGGCACTTTCTTTTTTAAAGGATTTTGTGGACAAGAAGAGACCTCTGCTGTATTATTTCTGGACTGAAATTTAGCCTACCTGAAGCAAATGAAATTCTGCCTATCTTCTGTGGGGTTATATCTCTGATTTTAGTTTCTAGCATGGCCTGCTCTGGGATTGTCTGAGTTTTTAGTCATCTGTAATATTGGTGAAAGTTAATTCCTGCCAAAAAATTTGCTGAATGACATTTCTCCCTGTAATGAGGACAATAAGAAGGGTAGAAGTAGGACTAGCAGGGTACAGAAAAAGCATAGCACATCTTATGCTCTCTAGGATTTTTTCTCTGCATGGCGTTGCAGGGAAAACTCTTCGAGTCCCCAGCCATGCTTTGTCTCCCACAAACTGTCCAAGATGTACAACTTCTGGGGGTTTTTTGGCAGTCTAAGATTGTCAGCGACGGGAACTGAAACTGAGATGCTCACAGTACGTGTAGGAGAGCTGTCAGCTCTGCCTGGGTGGAGCAGAAAGGTGCAGCTCTCGGTTCTTCAGGTGTTCTTGCTCTTGCTGGCATGTTGCAGAGGATGAATTTGACTTGTGTCCAGTGGTAGTTCACATGTGGCTTGAGCAGGGCATGCATGGGGTGGGCTTTACCCAGGTGTCAAGGTGTGCTGCCGGCTTTGCCCGTTGCAGGGTCCTGCCGTGCGTCATGGCTCAGCTCAGGTTGCTTCCTGCTCTAGCGTAGCTGCTAAATGAGTTCATTTACATCATTGTCCCGGAAAATGGATGACTCTAACGTATGTTATCTTGTGTTTTACTTTCCCACTGTAGCTTTTTAAATGTTCTAATGTTTTTTTTTTTAAAAACGCTTACTTTGGAAAAAAGTTAATTAAATAAAAGCAGTATCTCTCAGCACTATATATTCCTGGGAGCATTTGATTACTGAGATAGATTTCCTGACAGATATTGGCATCCAAAAGTTAAAGATCACTGTGTTTTTTATACCTTTCCTCTCCTAATGTAAATCATGTGGGGCAAGCTGGCATTTATCGACAGGTTCTCATGGGACTGGAGCAGAGCTCCCAATTCTTGATACAAAACACCAAAAAAAGGTCTCAGATCAGCTTCTGTTTTGAATTTCTTTCTCTGAAAGCACACAGGAGAGCATTCCCTAAGCTGCCGGCTATAGGAGAAGGTGCATTAGCTCTCTGAACCCTAAGGCAGTTGCAGATTTATTTCAGCTCTTGGGCTGTAGCTCCCCCACGCTCCCACCGGCCCTCCTGGTCCCCTGGCAAAGCTGATCAGCATTTTCTTGACACAAAGTGGTATCTGTGTCCTAGAAAATATCCCACACAGGTGTGTGCATAAATAAATTCAAAGTCCTGGCAGCAAAATCCAAGAGCAGGGAAGACCAGAATAAAGTTTGCATGTATGTTTGTTATTTTTCACTATTTTTTATATTCCCAATGTTGGGCCTCAGTCCGAAAGGTAAACATGTGGTAACTATTGTGGATGGTTACAAGCACCTCATATTGATATAATAAGTACAAATTCTGGGCCATAGAATAGACTGGAGAATTTATCCACTGTTCCAGAGTTTGGCTGCTATAGGAAGACCTCCTGTAGGAACTCTTGGAAACCCCATATGCCATAATTGCCTGAGAGGGCAGATGCTCCTTCTGGCTGGTTGCTGGCTCAGACATGAACTGGAACATGCTGCCTGCTGAAAGTGGAACCAGTGACAAGTCTTTCATAATTCATAACTATGTATTTTGGCAAAAAATAATCAGCCAGAATTTTGAGGATTGACTGTGACAATTGTGCATGTCCTAATAAGCTACCGGAAAGATGTGTTATAAGCACAGAAAAGCTTTACTGCGCACTGTTAAAATTAGATAAAATTAACAAGGTAGCTAATGTGATTACTGTTTTATTAATAAACATTTAAATAATGCTGTAAGTTTGCACAATGAGAGAGACATTGCCCTGAAGAGATTACGGTCTAAATAGTCCCTGTTAATTATAATCTAAATAGATTAGCATTAATTATACACAAAACTGAAAGGTTGCTTTTGGCGTGATCTGCAATTCTCATGGTTAGTACCCATGTGAGCAAAGTTATCAAGCGAAGTTTTAATCTGCTTTTGCAAAATTTGCTTGTAAAATCTCTTTTTCTGACCAACTTCAAGAGAACAAAATAATATTTTCTTTGGTGAAGGGGAAGACAGAGTTGTTCCAACTACCAGCCTCCTAGATACAGGGGTCTGAGAAAAAGTTTAGACTTTGGTCAGTGGTTTTAATTCAAGCTTAAAGTAATTATTTCCAGAACCTCCTACAAGGATGTATGAGCATGGTGAACGTGCTCCACTGCATTTATATCATGTCACCCTGGGGCTGCCAGTTCTGCTTCTCATGGTGACCTGCATGGTTCAGGAATAATGAGGTGTTGCTAAAATACCTATTTTGCATGAGCAGGCAGCTTTTGGATATAAAGTGTACAAATAATTTTAGATAGAGTAGGCTTTTGGTTAGCCTCTAAATGGAGGATTGTATGTAATCAAGAACAAGAAAATCTCAGAACCAAGAATGCTAGTTTTTAATAAATCTATCACAACACACAGCAAGTATCCTTTTTGCCTCTTGCATTATACAGTCCTGTCTATTTCATAATACAAAGTTAAATGAATTGGTTTTCAGATGGATTGCTAACGTGTACTTCATTCAAGTTTGGGAACCATATATTATTCTGCTAATGCTTATTGAACCTTAATACACTGGAACAGAGAGATGTTCCAGATTTATTACAATTACTCTTACTTGAGCTGTTTGTACCCTCCTAATGTCCTCAGTTTTGCTGCTCTTCACAACTAATCTGTGACCCATTTCCCTAAAGAAAACAATTGAAACATTTCATAGCATCTTATGACATTGTTTTATGTTCTTTCAAAATATTGGAGTCAGCTAATGGTGAAAAAATTGAAGAAAAAATATGTAAAATATAAACAAACTAAAGTTCCTTATCCAATTTAGCAGCTGCACTCATTTGATAAATGCTACCATACAGTCTGTAGTTTCTGCTGAAAATTGTCAAACCCCTTTTGAGAAGTTGCAGAAGGTTAGCTCCTTTAGGATCAGGCAGAGTTTGGTCTTGATGATTAGGTCAAACAAATGATATATTGATGTGCAGAGTTTGTATTGTTGTCTGCAAATAATAACAGTGGAAAACACTTGTGTCGAGTGTTCAAAGGAAACTAAGATGAAATGAAAATTTTTATGCATCCTTGTAGAACCAATTTTCCCTTCCTGAAAGAGACATTTCAGGAGTTGCTTGGGTTTTCTGTAGGCTCTGAGACAAGATGCAAGACCTGGGTTCAGCTTCTTGCTGTCCTGCATAACTTTGGCTGGGTTGCCTTGTTAGCCCTTCCTCCCTTCCAGATGACAAATGGGGCATATGCAACACCCTTCGGTGATAAGAAACAAGCCGAAGGAATGCATGGTTGTCCGTGCCTGCGAGCCTGTTGGAGAAGCTAAAACTTTAGAGAGGACATGCATGGAGCCCTGTCTGCTCAGCCCCATGTAGTGCTGAGCTGCTGGTCCGGATCCAGCATTTAAACACATTCTTTACTGCAGCACAAGACTAATGCCATTGGTTCCAGTGAAGTTAAAAGCACGTGTCTAAGTAGTTGCCTGGGTTGGGGCCAGCATTCAGTCTTTTGTTGGACAGAGCCCTAAATAAACAATCTAGTATCAGAGGAGAAAACATTTGCACATGTGGATGTGATTTGGCTCTTTCTGTGGTACTGGCTTGTTGTTTTCTAAGTTGTGCTGGCAATGGTTGGTCTATTTAAAATGCTAACAATTTCTTGCCTGTTGTGTTAAAATTGACTGCACTCCTGGTGCACAGGCTAAAAAAGGATGGGGCTAAATCACTCATTGGTGTCTGTGATGCTCAGTGCCGACAGATACAAGACACTGTACCCTGTTTGAATTCACTCTGCTTTCCTGTTCGTGCTTTTGTAAAGTGCCCAGAAATTTTCTGAGATCCGAGTTAGCGGCCGTCATCATGTTTCATTCAATGGATAACTCTTCAAGCACATTTTTGCAGGGCAGAGCATTGTAAACAGAGGTGTCATTTGTAATATTTATTGACTTAATGCAAAATCTATGATCATGTATTAGATTTCCAGCAGGAAAATTGAAAAAACAAATATAGCCTTTTACTATATCTTCTAGTAAAGGTATTATTTGAAAAAAAATAATGTTTTATGAGGGTTTTCTGTAAGCAATATAAGATTGAAATCTGTGTAAACGAAGGAAAGAGAACCAAAAAAAAGCATCTGAATTTAAATGATTTGCAAAGATGACTACTACACAAGTATGAAATCCTTTAAAAAATATGTCACTTAGGAGAATGTAGTGAACTAGAAATGAGAAAACAAACCAGGTAGTTCAGCTGGTGCTGTAAGGAGATCCATTCCTGCAGCTGCTCCAGATGAGAACCTCATTACCATCTGCGAGCCTTTTTGTCAGGCACTGATTTCATTCCTTATCTCTATGTTTTGATGCTGAGAGCTGCAGAGCACCTTGAATGCCTTCTGAAGTCAACTAGAGATTATGATAACCATCATCTTGTAGATTTAGCCTATTAAGACTTTCAGAGACTTCCATGAGAGTGGCTATAAGGGTAAACCCAGAAATTTTTGCATGACAGAACATTGAGGTTAAAATCTTATGTATGAGCCACCTGATATTTATCTGAATTCAGGCTACCCTTTGGTATGTGCATGCTAATCTTTACATTTAAGTGTAATAGAATTATAGTGCGCATCTCAGGTACTTAATTTGATTTTTTCCCCCCCTCTTTAGTCTGCAGCTTCCAATGGACCAGGAGGATCGGGACAATGCAGTGAACACAATAAGGAGAACAAGACTTTTGAAAATTATGTGGTAGACATGAAGACAAAGGTATGGTCCATTCTTGTGATGGAGTATTAAATCATTATTTAGTCAAATTTTGCTGGAGGTGAAATGTGTAGAATGTGTTGAATTTGAGCTCCTTGCAGTCATTTTTTTTTGCTGCTTAATGACTGCATGTACATTACCACATTTGAATGAGGCTTATGGCTACAATTTATTGCTGTATGTTACTAGCCTTGTGCATTTTATGCTGTCCTAGGCAGATTTACTTTTTATTTTTATGTAAAAATGTTGTTTATATCGGTGATGGCTCTACAGGATTGCTGATCTCAAGATGTTTTCATTGCGGTGTATTTTTGAAGGCCAAGGTGTTGCACAGTTAGTAAATTTTATTCAAGGTGTTTTCAGTCTCTCAGTGGGTGTTGTAGTTTATTTTTGGTCTGGAGTCAGTATGGAAGAAAATGAATGTCAGTGAAGTGATGCTTTTGGTATGGGCAGTCTAATGATACCTATCATAAAACCATGCTGAGCAATAGACAAAGCAATATGGCTTCATGGCTGTGGTAAGGGGTTATGTTACGCTTCTCTTTGGAACAATGCTGCTTGCAATGATGAAGCTGTAAGTGTTTCATTATAATATCTCCATTATTTTCATAGGTTCACAACTTGGCTGGAACAATTCTCTTGGGCTTAGATATTATTATGTAGACTTTTAGCCTTGAAGTCATTGTGTGTTTTTTCTTTCTAAATGAAATAAAATTATTAAGTTTTCTTTTAAAGTTAGCAAGCCTGAAACATGATGAAAAGAAAACAGACATTAACTGAGTTGGCATGCATCTGTGATACCTTGTAGACTTCAGTGAAAGTTGTTTCTAACAGTGGAAATTTGCAGATTATTTCTTTTGTCTAAGGCTTTTCCATGGGCTTTGTTTACATTTCTAGATTGATTTTTCTGTTCATTAACTTTTCAAGACCTAAAGAACTAATTGTGTAGCATGACTTTCTGAGTTTCTTCTGCTGCTGTGTTCCCAGTTGATTCGAACAATACCATATAGGTACCATACAGCACCTTGAGAGATGAAATAAAAGAACATGTATACTCATTGAAATTTGTTTCTGTTTTCATGGAAGAAAGTATTTTGCCAAAGCAAGGAATTATCAAAAGCTTGATATATACCCTAAATATGTTGTCTCCATGAGGTTGTTGTAGAAATCATGGAATGTAGTGGATATCAGTCCAATTTCACAACATCGTTCCCAGTATGAATGCCCACTTGAACATTGCATGATCTTCCCTACTTAGAGTCATGATACTGTGAGCTCTTGGACTTGATGTTTTTCCGTCAGCAATTCTACACACTACAGTTTTGTGTTATTTGTGTCTCTCCTGTACAAAGTGTACATGAGAGTAAACTCCAAAAATTGGCAATTCCATTGCCAAACTCTTAAGACCTTCAGAGCTGTGAGTGGTATTTTCTGCAGTTCCCAGTAACATGGGATAGCAGGTAGCAGATGTTTTGGTTTCATTTCCGGGAACTTGTGGTTTAGTGTGTTGATTCATTTGAAAGAGTCATTTTGTCTGATTTCTTTTTCAAGTGATTGTGCTTGAGTGTCAATGCCACACTGCTATCACCATGACACATAGTTGTTTAGGACTGGCTACATGTTTAAACATATGCACCAGAGCTTTTCAGTTGCTGATGATCAATTGGTTGTTAGATTTACTTCCCCAGGCAGAACGCTCAAGAATTAAAACGAACTCTTCATTCAGCATGGATCTTGAGAGCTGAGAGCCACTTTAGGACATATTGCCCTTGAGTACTGTGTGTTTTTATTGCAGAGCATCCCACATAAAAACAGTGGAGTATTCGTAACCGAAGCACTTCTGTCTCATTCTGAATAAGGGATTTGTGGAAAGCAAGAGAAGATAATTATGGCATTGCATAGGAAATAATGGATACAAAAAACATCAGGCATAAGTTTTAAATTAATGAAGGTTGCAGAGCTTTTAAAAGGCTACCTTACCCATGGCTCTTCAGAGCTCTAGGATGGCTCAAGGACGTTTCCCCATCCTCTGCTCCACAGCCTGGGATTATGAATGTGTGTTTCCTACAACCCTGTAATTCATAACCTGTTCCCAGCTTGCCTCACCATCTTCTCTCATAGGCCCCTAAGCTGGTCAGTTTGTGGGAATTGGACTACTAGAGAGGTTGCACGCTCTATGTCTTTGGCAATTTTCAAGACCAGACTGGATAACGGCCTGAATAACCTAATCAGACCTCACATCTGAGCCTACTTTGAGCAGGATGTTGGAATTAAGACCTCCTCAGGTCCTTTCCATTGTCACTTATCCTGTGATCCTTTGATTATATTAACAAGGAGGCAACTACTCTCATGTCCCAGTGAGCACCCTTGGAGTCAAATGACTTTACGAACCGTCAGATGCAGCAGCCAAAGGCCAGGTATTACAATAAGACCCTCAGCAAACAGAGCCTGTGAAGTGCACGCTGTCTATTTTAATAATAAAAATAGCTTTTTTCCTGCTTTTGAGTGCTGGGGTGCTGTTTGGCTGAAGCAGTGTGAGCTCCCATGTGCCGAATAAAAGGGTGGTGAACTGGGCACATGCTCGGGGCAGGAAGGGAGGGGATCCCCTATGCCCCTGTGAAGCAGACAACAAACTATTTCTGTGGCTATTGAGCCTCCAGCCACCGTGGCCACTTGGGTGCGGTGTCCTTGTGATGAAGGAGTGGACCTGCCTGTCCAGCCTTCACTTCACCCCGTGTCCATTTTACACCTACCTGCAGCACTCAGAGCAGCCAGGTTTGTGCTACCCTATGGAACAGAAAATTGTCTTTTTCTTTTATTTCGGAAAGCTACCAGACAGGGAAATTGGTCAGGACTCCAACATTGATTGTGCTAAATAGCGATGAAATTTGCCATGCACGGGAGAAGGGAATGGTTCTTGTTATAGCTTCTGCCTGCGACTCTCATGGGCATGGGGCCAGCTGCAGGGCTGCGGCTGTTAGGGTTGCTGCAGTCAGGAGGGGCAGAATTGCTAATTTGTTGATCTTTAAATTAACACCAGCACTCACGGGTTTCTGGTTCAGCCTTGGAACTGCATTAAAATTCTTAGCAACTAAGGTATACAGAACTTCACACCTTCTGAAATTTGTATTAACCTCTCTTCCTGGCTGAAGCAGGATTTATTCTGACATTTCATCTGTAATATAGCTTTTAACTACATATCCAGGATCTGCAAGATTAGCAGTTTCTCTTTTTTTGGTGGGTTATGGGTTTGGTTGTGCGTGTGTGTGTGTGTAGCACGAAACAGTCCTAATAAAAAGGCTGTCTCGAGAGATTTTCCCTTTTAGCATGTTACTACTCAGATAACTTGTATCCTGGTGTTAGTAGGTTAACCTACTAACTAACCATTTGTGATGCACAACAACCCAGCTGGAATTAGGCTCAAGTGGTATAAACAAGCTCTGACCCTAAAGATACAGTCATTATTATATCAACTGCCCTGTTGTAAGAGAAGTAATCAGGAAAGCTTGTTTGAGTGCAATATGGGACCTGAAAAGAAGAAAGAGAATATAAACCCATGTGAAAAACTGGCAATTTGATGACATCAACAAGTACTCCATAGTACACAATTTAAGATACATTAGGAGTAAATAAATCTTTCTCCACATTTGTGGAGTGTGTGTGTTTGTGTTCTCTGTGTAGGTGCATAGAGCTCTAAATAGTCACTGGCTAAATTTTGCAAGATGCTGACGTTACTAATGCTGTGCTAGCAGTCTGGTAGATGTCTCCTTTCTTAGTGTCTACTCCAAAACTTGGAGACCTAGGACTCTTTTTTTTTTTTTTTTTTTCCTTAATGTCTGCTGTTTGAATTAGAGATAATGATGAAGCCAGTTTTGCTTTTTTTAAAGAATCAGGGTTTTTTTGCAGTTTTTGGGTTTCAAAAGAATTTAAGAAATGTTTTAAAAGGTGTGTCATGAAAGACTAAAAAGAATCCTTCCTATTGGTTTTAGGTTTTACAGAAGCTTGCTTTTACAAATATTCAGTTCAGCTGGACGTTACAGGCTCTGGTTCTAAATATAACTGCCTAATTAAAGCCTGTGCTTTGGTTATCCAAGTGGAAGTACCTGGATACAGTGAAGATTTTAATGCCAGAAAGGAGGATTAAATTGTCCAGTCTCAACTACTGCATTATACAGCCCATCACATTTCTCCCACTCACGTCATATTGTTTGGTTTTGTATTACTTAAAAATAGACACCTCGGTAAAATTAAAGGAGAAGGAAGCTGTCACCTGGGTGAGTGGTTTCCACATGGTGGTCTGTACAGCCACTGGTATCACAGTGGGAAATGGCCATTATTCTTCTTGTATTAAGGGTTCCCAAGAGTCAGAGGTTGTTTTTGACCATCTAAATCAACTAAGAGCAACTATAAACCATCTCTTTTCACCCCAGATGGCTGCTTCTCAATTTGCTTGGTTTTTGGGTCAAGTCTTTCTATAGTAGATTTCAATCATGATCATATGTACAGATAACACGAAGGCTGGAAGAGCAGAGGAAAAAATAGAACTAAGCAGCAATATGACCTGCAGAAATTAGAGCAGAAGGAGATGTTGCTAATGAAGGGTAGAGCAGTGCCAAGGATTTGAAAATCTTATGCTTGGGGAGAAAAAAATGAATGGAAAAAGTATCTAGTTGGAGGAAGAAAATGGAGCAGCTCAGCCTCTTCTTTTGGAGTTGGGAAGGGTAGGTAATAAGGAATTGTATCCTTGGGAGAAACACTGGAGACCCATTGACAGTCATCTGTTCCCATACTGCAGCCCTGACTTTGCCGAGTCATTGATAGATGTGTGTTAGAAACTATGACCAGGAGTCCTGGCAACCAAAATGAGCCTGTGGAAGGATGGAGGTGGGGTCTGTGTCCGCAGAAGAGTGTGTCTTCTGTCTGGGGCTCCAGGAGATTCTGAGGGTAAAAAGTAGGTGGCAGTATTTCAGAGACCATGCTGCTCAATGGTGCACTGAGCTTTTTGGGTAGCACATGACCAAATCCTGTGCTGTTAAATGCTCATTGGTGCATTTTGTAGAAGGAGGTGGCACTCCAAAATTGGACAAGTGCAGGGGGAAGCTTTTAGGTACACTTATGGAGCCTGATTTTCCCAGATGCTCACAGGAGTCACGTTGTTCACATAAACAGCCTCAGTGGGTTCAAATCCTCTGTTGTTCATATAAGCCATAAATAGGATCATGAATTCACTGGGACCAGCTCACAGGAGTAGAGTTACGTGGAAGTAGAAGCATTTACAGACCATGCATTTGGGGACTAATTTCAAAATATATCCCCATATGCCAGTTTCAAGTATGGTATGAAATTTTCCTGCCAAGTCATTAGGTAATTATATGTATGGAAATATTTCACACCTTACTAGATCAGCTTGAATCTACCAATTGGAAGAGAACAAACTGTTGGATGCTTTACATCGAAGTGTTAAAATATCTCCTGATTTTAGACTTGACTGAATTCCCTTTTATCCTATCATGCGTAGAGCACAAGCGTGGCTCAGGTTGAACCATCTTAATGGGTTAATTTGTTCTTAAGTAGATGGTTGATTGGTTCTTACTTCAAGGATGTTTGAAGAGTTCCCTGTTTCACACAATCTATTTGTTTAACAAAGTTGTCTGACTGTTTGGCTACTGGACTAGACCTCAGTAGGGAGAAAACATGCAGGTTCCAGTGCAGCCTGTAAACACAAATCAAGTTTGTTTTGTGCACATGTGATTGCTCAGAGTGAGTTAAGGTTTTAGACATGGTTGTAAGTGCTCTGGAGACTTTCTCTTTAAGATGTTACATCCACCAAGACTTTAATAGTTGGGGGAGGGCTGGTTGCTCTCTGACCACATATCTGATTCACTATGGATTTTGTAACTTTGGTAGCAGTGACCTCATTTTGGCAAAATAATGTGTGTCATTTACTGAGCCTCTTGCTGCTTTAGCAATCACAAGACTATTAGGGTTATAACCTGAGTAATTTATGGAAGAGAGATGACTCTTAAATATAATTTTATTTTCTTGGAAAGGCTTATTTTATTGAAAACATATTTTAGCTCTGAGTGAGAGATCCTCAGCAAAGCACCCAGGGGGAACTGTGCTGTCCAGTGTGTTGAAAAGGTGAATTGTAACGTATGGGTGTCTAGACGTTTCCTCTTGTTGCTGTCAACAGTCCAGTTGGCTGTATTTTTTTTTCCAGTGAATAGGAGCATTGATTTTCCTCTCTCTTTGGCCAGAGCTTTCATTTTACATATCTTTCCCCTTCTGTGTCTCTTTCTCTCTCTCTCCCTCCCTCTTTCTTCTTTCTCTCTCCCTCTCTTCCTCTATCTGTATGAGAGGGAAGACTTTAAGAGCTGACAGCAAGCTTTCTAACTCAGAATGATTCATGTAAGACACCTGAAAGGCAAGCTCTGCACCAGCATCACGGCAAGAAAGGTAGGGCTTTGGGGGCTAAACAGTCTGCAAAACTCTGAGCAAAGCATACAGACCATGAGATAAATGGATTAAGTCTGCGGATCTGTCAAAGACGCAGAAAAAAGTTTGGGAGAGAACTTAAGGAGTTTTTAAGCTCTGCTCTTTGGGGTGCTTGCTTTTAATTAAAACTTTGATGTATTTTTCATAAGTGGGGGAAAAAAAAGGTGCCCCTCTCTAGCTTTGAATAATGTATATAATGTTTTTTTTTCCCGTGGATTATAAACTATAATTATATCACTGTTGAGCTTCACAGACTTGCGTGCGTGTGTAAATATGCAATTCCAATTTTTTTTTTTCCCAAGTGATTATTTTCTGTTATACTTTCTGAAAGTTCGCCTTATCCAGCTGTTATTTATATTCACTTCCTGAATCCGAATCTGACCTAGTAATTCTGCCTGATTGTAGATGTGACGCACGAGCTCTCGCACACACCTTAATGTTTCAATCATGCACTTCAAGCCATATGTGTTTGTAGGAATCGTGCTCTTAATAAAAACCCTTACAACCTGAAGCAGTGGTTTTGGCAGAGAAGTGACAGCGCTGTGATAGATGGGCCTGATAGTTGTGTGTGTTGTGCTTGCTCGGAGTTAGTAGAAAAGAGGAGGGAGAGAGCGAGCGAGAGGGGGGAGGAAAAAAAAAAAGACAGGGAAGGAGAGAGCGAGAGGGAGAGAGATTGAGAGAGAGAGAGAGAGAGAGAGAGAGAGAGACTTGGCAAAGGAAATCTTATGGGTATACTGAAACAGCAGATCAGAATTGTGAAACCAGAGCCAGGGCTGAAACGTGATGCTTTTGCTCTTTTGTGCTTGTTGTGGTTCTCATCTTCCCATTTAGAAGGCTGCATACCATTCAACAGAATATTTTGATCACAGATTGAACAATGCAGCAATCAAGCCTGATAAGCCACCTGGAAGTTTTGCTTGAGACGATTTCTAGTGGGTTTTCTGATCCCTGTGAGCATCATGACTGCCTTTAGCATTGTGGAGGAGGACTCGAGTTTCTTATGAGGGCCCCACTTGGAAAAGCAGGCTGTGCAGATTCAAGCCTCCGGTTCTGTTCATGCTGTTCAAAAGCCTTTCCTCACCCTTGCTGATTTGTTTTTATGATTTACATACACTCCTGTGGAGATTTACAGAATGGATTGTCTGTGCATTGTCACGACCAAGGTAGGACTGGAAACATTGCTGTTATGTGTACATATTTTTCTGCTATTTTTCTGTTCCTGTAATTAAATAGATTGAGCATGTACTGTGTCAGGTTGCAAGATAAAGTGATAAATAAGCTTTGCTTCAACGAGCATTTTGTTCTTTTTTTTCTGTACATAATGCAGTTTTTTTCTCTATCACTTCCTAAATGGTATGTAATTTACTTATTTTTGCTAGCAAAAGGCAAATGATTTCATATTTTATCTTAGCCTGTGCTTGTGTCTATTAATATCTCAAGCTACTAGAGCACTCTCAGAATAATGGTGTAATGCACACATTTTCTCAGCTATCAGTTTATTCTGTAAACTAAAGAATTTTTTTTTAAAAAAAGGGGGGGCATTATATGGGTCCTAGGATTTTAAAGAGGCCAATCAGATGTAGTTTAGATTGTCATGATGTTTCTGATTGGAGAGATGCAAGTTTCTTGTGGCTTATTGTGGCTTTTTTGGGGAAAAAACATAGCTTACTTTGCATCTCTAGGCCTGAAAAATAAAATTGTCTGATCCCCATTCAGCACTCTTATACTGATATTAGATCTAACCTGACTGTTTGGGAATGGTCCTTCTAAATAATTCCCTCCAAATGTGCATGTAAATAAGTTTTTATCCACAACAGCAGCCGCAGGCTAAGGTCTTTGGGGTTAAGGACACTGCCCGACTTAAAGTTCTGGGGTAGGGATAAGCCGAACAATTCTTTGAGATGTCCTCAAACTTAGCAAACTAACTTAATATTAAATGACAGGGAGATAATCAGTGAACTCCTTTTCTGTTGCTACAGGGCAGGCAGCTCACCGCATGTTTGTAACTGCATTTGCACATGGTGATTGTATTTATAAGGAGCAGTTACCGGGGAAAGCCCAAACACTGGGGTTCAGCACAGTTGCTCCCTGTTCTGGTTTATTTTTGATGAATTTAATTGTTTCCAGAGGACTTGCAAAATGCCTGGGGTAGCCAGAACACCTGAAGGCTGTGTAAATGATAAAGCAAATCAATGGTTTGCACTGCTGTCCTCATTGCTGTCATTTTTTGCATGATGGCCGTGCAAAAGGAGGACCCTTATCTGTGACATGGAGACACCCTGGGCACCCATAGGCAGCAGTGAGGAGTGGCGGGTGGCCACCACAGAGAGTAGGGAGCACAGAGGAGATGAGGAAACAGATGCAAGCTGTCATTCCCATCTTGCCGGTGGAGAAACCCATATGGGGAAAGAACAGGAGGTGAATGAGGCCACAGAAGGAGCAGCTCCTTCTGTGGCCTCATTCACCTCCTGTTCTTTCCAGGTCCTTCTTGTTCCCACAAGCCATGCTGGATCTGAGACTCCATCCTCAGCCTGCCCTGGAGCAGAGCAGAGGCGCCCACAGGTGCTCATTGATGCAATACTGGTGAAAAGTGCTCGGCAGCGGTGGTGCAGCACCGTTGAACAAAGCCTGGATGCAGGATCATGCTAAACATCCAGTTTCCACTCCTTGACATTGCTTTCCAAGCAGGAAGGTTGAAAAGACAGCTGTGATTAGCTCCGCTTCTGGGTGTCCGATGGTGCGGTGGGGACCTGCAATGGCAACCACCATTTGCCTTGAGAATTTGGCAAGCAGGTGTGTAGTAACTGGATTTGGGAGAGGGAAATGAGTCTACTTTTAAGACAGTATAACTGGGACAAGAACGTGGCCCAGTGCCTTTTTTTATATACCAGGAGACACAGCTTTATTTATTTTATGAATCGGTGATGAATGTTTCCACTGAACATTTTCCCAGGGCCTTCTGGGCAATAACAAATGTAGACTTACCATCATCTCACTACTGCTGCTGCTCTGAGCAGGGCTCCCAACTCCATCTACACACAATATTTTCCTCCCATCTCTTCTGTTTCTTGGATGCACTGCTAAATGACTGAAATTATCTGAAAGTCACGTGTATGAGCCTCAAATATTCAACTCCAGATATTCAGTCTTCGCTGCCAACTTTGATGTTGGAATGAGATAGGATTGTGAATTTTAGGTGACCTGCTATTTGGATGCGTGTGAGAACACCATATTAACATATGCAATTGAGCTGAATAATGGCAAAAATCTCATTTCAGAATGCTTTCATATTGCAAAGGCTTGAAGCCAAATAAATTACAGTTGAATTCCTCATCTTGCTTTGGTGCCATATTTAAATAGCTGCACCAGTGATGTTGTATGGTATTGATCCATAATCTGCTCTTAGTTGCTTTAGTGGACACTGGAGTAACTCCACTGCCTTTAAGCTGACAAAATTTTTATGGCATCTGTTTATGCCAATTATCATCAATATAGTAAGAGCAGACCTTTTTCAGAACATATGAGATTTTTAAAAAATTCATTTCAATAACTATGAATTGCACAGAACAACCGTACAGTCATTTTTGGCCTCAGATCTGGTAATTGTCCTTATTTGAATATCCATTTGTCTGATTTGTGCAAATAATTGCCACTCTTATTTTGGAAAAGTGGATCTTAATGTCAAGAAGGAGTAAATACATCAGTTTTATTCTTCAGATCTTATAAATAATAAAAAGGGAGTAAAAGATGAATGCTATTTAAACTGCATAAGATGAACACTGATTAAGAAGTTGACATTTTTAACGAATGGTCATTAAACTTAGTCTGGAATTTGCAGTATTTCCAATCTATAGAAAAATACATTAATGTTGTGGGGGAGTGAGTATGCCCTTGCAGATTATGCACAATCGTTCTAAACACCCTGATTTGAACTCTATATGGTGAGAGACACCATCTAATAAAACTGATTTCTGATGTACCTTGCCACATCTTAAATCCTACTGACATTATTTTTCAGCCAAAATTTAAGGTATGTGTAAGATAGACTTAAGATATTAATTTGTATAAATTCTTCCTCTCCCTTTTTATTTCTTTAATGTTGCCATGCATTTCTGAACCCAGGACTTAGGGAATGCTGAATCAGTCAAGGAGGGCTTTTTATGGTCTCCTGGTTTATTTTAATTGATCACGTTCCCAGCATAGCTTATTTCTTTTACTGTTGCATGAAGCACATTAATTTGTGGCATTATTTTATCATTAGGAAGAATGCAGTATAAATAAAAGCTTAGGTCAAAACTCCATCCCAGTGGGAGCACCAGGAGTTTTTGAAAAAGAAGAACATTCCCACTGTGCATCCCAACACTCAGAAGGCAACATGCTGTCCCTCTCCTCTAGCTATCAGCCCTCCTTTCATCCTTCTGCCTTTTACAGAATTATGGATACATCAGTAGCTGCCGCTGGTGAAAAGGAAAATAGATATATTTGTGCGGCCCAACAAGATTTGCCATAACAGGGTCTGCTTCAATGAAACCCCCAGTTCTTGGTCTCAGGTGGGTTAAATAAGATGGTTAGCTTTCAATGGAAAAAAAAAACCACAAGAGCTTTTTGGCCCTTGTTGCAACAAAGGAGAGCGTAAAGCTGGAGAATCTAAAGGTGTAAGACCCAGAAGGCCAATGAAGGGAATATTCTTTTTTAAATCTCATGATGACAGCATCCAAAAAAAAAATAACCAAGACAATTGAATAATACCACAGATGGCCATCCAGTCCTCTGTCACAAGCAGGGCTAGCTAAAGACCTTCACCTAGGACAGAGATTCTAAAAGTTCCTGGGCACTTTAGTCTCTTTTGTTACACTTAACATTAATAATGGCCCAAAGAACTGTCAGTGTTGGCTGTCACCAGTGTCACCTTTTGTTTTGTTTGGGAGCTGTATTTTGAGGTTTCTTAAAATCACAGATTTTATCACCTGAAAGCTTATGTGTTTTGAGAAGAGGTTGCAAAGATGTACGTAACGACTAGACACCAAATAATACCTGTTTATTCAGAAAACCTAAACCACTTGCTGTTTGTTGCCTAACTCCCAAGTTCGCAGCACTGAGGACTGACAGCATGCGGGACCCTGTGACCCAGAGCTGTGTCCTGCAGCTTGTAAACCAGAGAACTAGCCACCTTCAGACCTTGGAATAATGTCCAACTTGAACTTGTTGGTTTTGTTAGCTACAAAAAATAAATTTCCTTCATCAAAAATGTTAAAATTCTGCAACAATTACTCTTCCTTTGAGATACTTGTTGCCAGTTTCCGCTTAACTACATCACTTACTGTATGAGTTCCGTGTTTAGTTCAAGTCTCACTGACCTCTGTGACATTTCTGTTAATGAAAAAATCAGTCCATTCCACTACTGAAGAAATTTGGAGTTTTGTTTTTGGTTTTTAAATTTTTTCTAAATTCTATGTTAATCTAGTTTGGTAAATTAACAATACCTCTCTTTTCATGGCTGTCTGTCCATCATTTTTTCTAAGGATTTAGTTCAAATGTTTAAAAGAATGAAATAAAGATGGAAGGAAAGAACTGCTTTCTAATGGTGCTGGGAAGCAGGGTGATATGCTTGTTTATGTTCTTAACCCATACTGAGATTGAACATGTCCAGTTCTGACTGGTGAGGTTGCCAGGACCCAGCAATAGCTGTCTATCCTATTTTCTTCTGCTCATCTGGCAATATATTTGGATCAGGGGACACCGATATGTGAGCTTAAGGCAAAACTCTGACAGTTGTGTGAGCAGAACTCTCCATGTGTGCAATGGCTGTGGAAAATAAGAAGCTGCTGTGGCCAAGTACCAGACCAACATCTGGCTTAGACCCTGGGTACGGGGTCTGTGACTCTTCTGTAGGTGTTTCGCACTCCACACACTCATCACAACACTTTGCAGCATGAAATTAAGAGTAAAGTAGAGAAGAGCTATGAAATATACACCTTCTCTTTTAGTCAGCATTAGCTTTCCTTTTCCCACAGTCCCAGCATGGAAAACAAGTCAAAATTCACAGCTCATCCTCCTCAGTCGCATCACTGTAAATCTGAGCAAGGAGATGCTGCGGCTGGGGTAGCTGCTTTTGAAACTACCAGTCTACATTAAGTATGTCGTTATAAATCCCTGCTGATAGTGTGCCATGCTTGGGGAAGGTCCTGTGTGGAGTACTGTGGACTCCCCAAGTGAGGGGGTAACCCTTATTTAATGTTTAGAAGACACAGCTGACTAACCCAGTTGATTTAAGGGGTGTTTTTAGAGCTTGGCTGAAGAATGGGAAAGCATCGAGGTGGCACCACTGAAGCAACCTCACTGTTCCAGTCTCTCTAATTTAAAGCAGCAGCAAAACCAGTCCCAAGATGCTCTCAGAAGGGCAGAAAGGTAAATCAGATCAGGTCATCTGCTAGAGGTGGAGAGCAGGTTCACACGCTATATGCCAGCTGTTGGTCTTATTCTGCAGAGGTGAATCCACTGTGAGGTTAAGTTGGTTTATTGATTGTAGCGATCTAATGCCAATGCAAATAGCTAATACTTAAAATATTTATTTATGCCAAAATGCTTTTGTACTAGGTCTTACCGAAGAAAATAGGCCTGTTTACCCACTCTCCCTGCTCGCAATTATATTGTGTTAATCTGAAAAAACTCAATATAGAGTTTTAAAAAGCTATCTACTTAGAGAATGAGGCTCAATTTGTTTTGCGGGACTTCCTACAGAATTAGCTGGATGTGTCTGAGAGGCTGCACAGTCAGTCCCAAAATTAGGAAATGATAAAGCAAGGTATAAATACTGAGGTTGAACCATCTCCTCAGGTGTTGTAGACTAGTGTAATCTTACCAAAATCGGCAAAGCTGTAGAGAGATATGCTACATGAGGCTCTGATTTAAATTTAGCTGGATATGAAACAAAAAAATAACCACATCTCTATGCGCCTGCATATTGTTAATAGTGCTAAATAGATCTGGGCAACATTTGTTGTTTTTTCTTTGCAAGACTTCAGGCTTTGAATCATTACAGTTTGAAATCATAAACTGGGTAGCTAAGTTTTTTGTGCTGAATTTCCTGGCTATAACAAACCCGAAACAAAGGAAACATAATGATTTTCCCCCCAGAGATTCACATTTAGCTAAAATCAAAATCTTGTTCTGTAGTCATTATTAGGTGCTGATGAGCACTTCAAACTGTGGTGTTTTCCTGCCAGACCCTAAAAGTGCAATAGTGCTGAATCCGTGCAATTTACATGTAATTTAGTGGACTCTATTCTGAAGTGATACTTGAGGACAGCTTTGATGACTATGGGTTGGTTGCTGGCTAAACTGCTCAGTCTTAGAAGAGTAGGAAGATCCTTTTCATTGATTACCATTTATCTTAACTGGAGAATATACTCATAGATGTCTGGCAGATGGGGAGTGTATCTGAGTATTTATTCCAAATCTTTATTTACCAATGTTAAATTTTGGAACAATTATTGTAAGCCTCTAGCTTTTGGATTTCAGACATTATGAATGTAAACTGATGAGACACGTGTTGTCTTTTCTAGAAAAAAAATCATTTTTTGGGGGGAGTCTCAAGAAAATTACACAGAACAAACCCATGTGCATTGCATATGTAATGTCTTGTAATTATATCTTGTCAAAAGCTCAACTTTTTTCTCCTTTATTCTTTAGAAATATGGTAATTGTCCCTTTTCCCTTGTAGTTAATTATAAATTTCAGGAAGAATTAAGTCTGTTAAATCTCTTCTTCCCCCTCTTCTCCCTCCCTTGGTCTCTATGGCAGCAGCAGGAATAGAAGGGAATTACTTTGATCTCCATTTCTGAGTGACATTTTGTTTCTTCCGAGCATTGACCTTGTTTAGCGCAACTGAAATTTTCAATAGATTTCATTAGATTATAATTTGCTGATCTTAGGGAGATGTCTTTATTGAGATTAGTTTTAACTGTGAAAAGAGAAGGGTGATTTGTTTCATAAATCTATGAACAGCTCTATAAACTGAGAAAAGAAAATGTTCAATTAACTGCTCGGGCAGATACAGTTAGGGCTTAATTCTACTGCACAGCAGTGGAGTGCTGTAGACGTAAGGAAAGGTGGAAGATACTGAGCAAGAAAAAGAAAACGAGAGCTTGATCCTGACTCAAGTAATGGTAGTGCTGCTTAATGATAACAGAGCTATACATCCTTAACAAGTCCCTTTTCCAATATTCGAAGGGCCTGGTTGGAGGTGGGAAGATAGTTTCCTAGTGCTGAGGTGAGCTGCATTTTTATGCATTTCACATAGCTGGAGCTGACCGAATGGATTCTTTGCAATGTCCGAGAGGCTGCTAAAAGCAGAAAAGATGGGTCTCCTGGCATGCATCCTCAACATAAATATGCATTTCTTTTGTGTTTTAATCTGTTTGCTGCTACCATGCAAATTTCCTTCTGTCTCCCTTCGCTTGATGCAAGGCTTCTGAAAAATGAGAGGATGTGTGCAGTCAAGGAGAAGGGAATGGTTATTTATGAGTGAATCACTAGGTCAGGGCTATGGCCTAGTGTATCATCATATTTTACGCAGTCTGAGACCTCTAGTTAAGATCTCAATTTTCATTTCTCCAGAGAATCATATGCATCAGAGAAGATAACTTGTAAGGATATGTAGCAGTAGCCAAGTATGTTCCAGTGGGTTTGACTTCAGCCATCTCCTTTGCTACTAGAGGCCTCACTCAAGGACTTGTATAAAATTTGCAAGTCATATTCTTGGCCATTCTAGTGGATGCAAATGGAATGTCACCTGTGACGGCTTTTGATTCTGATGCCCAGTACCTTCTCTGAGAAAGAATATCAAGCCAGATCTTAAAGAATGCCACAGTTCAGTGAGCCCTGAACTTTTAGCACTTAAAATATTCCTAGATATCTGTATTTTGTCACGTCTTGCAGAGCTAAAACCTGCTTCCAAATGTGTCTCTGGCCACAGTCACATTAGGCAATATTTGGCCACCAGAGTTTGGTATTGATTTTTATATATGTAATCTCTCCCTGCCTATGAGAAAGTGGCAATAAGCTATAAGTACTTGCTCTTAAAGTCCTCCAAACACCCTTAGCAGTGACTATGGTTGATCACACAACACAAAAGAGGAATTCTTCCTTGAAATCTCACCCAGAGCTTGCTGATGTGCAACTGCATCTCTGTCATCTGAAATCTCTCTTGTGCAGTGCCACAAAGCTCTCACCTTCCTATTCACTACTCAAAATGCAATATTTCTCACGACAATATTGCAGTGGGCACTGATGCTACCACTCTGCATTAAATTAATATATCTGCAGATACATCACACTGATGGTTCTAACCAGTGCTAATAGCAGCCAGTTCTTTCAACACCTGGCTGAGAAAAGCACATAAGAAAGAAGCTTGTTTAAAGGTTGCAAGCTAGGAAGGTAAGGGTTGGGCACAGAGACCCTGAAGGGCTTGTAGCCTTGGTTTTGTCTTCTGCTTTCAATCTTCTGGTTATCTATGGGGTCGGCATTTCTGGATGCTTGATAAACCTGTTGGCTTGGGAATTATATGTATCAGTGCCTCCAGAGAAGGAATTGCTCTGTCTCTAACTGTCTAGAGGTTAGCATCTCTATCTGACTTTGGTCATCACTTCATTGCTTCCTGACTGTATTATTGCTATGCAATTCATCAAGAATTTAAAGCATCAGCCCAGAAAAGAAGCCGTGATTGATGCTGAATTCAGCAATGAAAATGAATTTCTTCTTTTGTGTCCCAAGGTCTCTTTATACAAAAATCACGCAAGCTGAAGATCTCATTGCATATTTTGAAGGCTTTGATTGCATGAAGCTGTGATAAAGCCTACGCCTGGATAACTGTGTCTGTCACTACATTGGAGCTGTCTCAAGGGTGAAGCTTAGTGCAGGAGGCCGGGTGTCCTCAAAGAAAGGGAGTAAAACAAGACCGTGGAAATCATTCATTCATAAGCTATGGAGAAACAGTGTCTGTTTCCATTTCAGATGGAGAACACTTTTGTGGGAACATATTCCCCCAAACGGCAAGGCAAGACATACTCTTTTTGCATAAAAATATTAGTAAACATGAAAAGCAAACTACAGGTAATTCTGTGCTCCCTTGAAGGCTGTCTAAATAAAAATGATTTCAAATGGTGGATTTTCATCATTTTTCATATTTTTAACTTTCCAGTGTAGTGATGGACCAGACTCTTTAGTTCTGATACCTCCCAAACACCTAAGCTGATGAAAATTTTAGCAGTGATAATCAAATGGAATTAATTCCATCTACAGTCTGTAAATAATTCCCAAAGTATTTTTTCCTATGCTTACTTGTGTTTCCTGTGCTTGCAGATACTTTATGTAGTGTTGACCTTTGGTTAATAGTTTTTAGTTGGTGTCTCTACGTGTGACATGTTGGAGCTTTTGGCTGATTTAAAAAAAACCCAAAACATTGAGGACTTTTATGGAAAAAGCATTACCAGCAGCTGATATTTCTACCTTATTTCTTAGAATTTATTTCAACTAGGTGAGGGCGTAAGATATGAAAGATATGAAAAACATCATTTTTTACACAACGATACAAAAAGTAGTGACCATTCAAATAAGAAATCAGCTGTAATTTAAAAAAAAAAAAAAGCCAACCCCAAAACACAATAATCTGTAAGAGAAAAGTGTTTAGTCCTAGCCCTTGAGCTACATGCATTTCTCAGACAATTCCAGTGCAGTGTCATGTTATCAGCACAGTAATTCAATTATCCAGCTGTGAAAGGCAAAAGATCTGGGCCATCTACAGCCCAGATGTACGCTCAGCCCAGCCCTTGTGCTGAAAAATTGGGATCTCTGGAGAACCGCTGCTTAGGAGCAATTCCCAGTTACCTCTGTCTTTATGGCTTTTGAATATGCAGGTTGAGTCCTGTGATTCTGGGCCCTGGGGCAATTTTGGTATGAATCTCAAAGTCAAGAATATTTGCAGAGTATTAGCACCTCCTGCTAAGAGTTCTGGAGCTTGTATTTTGCAGATGTGTACTCTTTAAGAATGTGAGGAGTCTTTTTGAGGAGTCTACTGATGAACACGTTATACATGGTTACCTGAATTTGTAAGATCAGGCTTTTCAATCAGAAAGATGTTTCCTGTCCAAATCAAATTATTAATTTTCTTGCTTTTATCTTGGCTTGGATTAAAGACTGAAGACCTACAATTCTTAAAGAAAGGAAAAAATAATTACCAATATTTCATACAGTCTTTTGATCGAAATTCATTTATAGTTTTATTATTTTGGTAGGATTACATAGTTTGCTGTTGCATTCATTCCTTTCTTATAGGAGATAACACACACCCACAGGATATTGCTGACATGATAGCAGTGACTTTTTCAAATCCTTTTAAGCAAGACTTTCTAAACTTTCATCTAAAGGTACAATGTTTCTTGCTTGCTAGCTGTTTTTTTGAATATTCCTTAAAGTTGTCTAAGTGAAAACATGAAAGATAACCAGTTTTTAAGGTTTGGGGAATATAAAGCTGAAACTGATACGCACAATTTTCTTTTTTTTTTTCTTTTTTAACTTATAAAAGTATTTAGCATTGAAATGCTTTACAAACGTCTACTTTTTAGAGATAAAGAAAAAAGCACTCATAGTGTGCCGTTAGTTAATGTTATTAAATCAGACTCAAAATTGAAAATCGTGCGAAGCCTAATCATTAGTGTTTGCAGAGGTTGCTCTCCTTTGCTCTCAGCATGGGGAAAAGAAAGGTGCAATGTAGTTGCTTGCAATATATCTGGCTTAAATGAAAATAAAAGGAAGGAAGATTTTTTTCACGCATTATTTCCAGCTACAGGAACACCCATGATTATGAGAGTCCTCTAGTTGAGGGAGCTAAATAATAGTTTGACGCTTATGTGAAATGCTGAGAGTAATGGTGGCAGACACCAGAATTTATTCTGAACTTTTCTTCAGGGACTCTGACCCAATCTGCTGTGCAATTTGTTCTGATGGGCTCCAAGCCTTTGCTAAAATGTAATTGAATCACTGCAAATGCAAGGGAAATTACAGGAAGATCAGCCCGAAGGCCTGATGGTTGCATCTTGCACTGCCATGTGGAACATTAGACTTTAAATTAATCCCTCACTCTTTTGGTTCTGCAAAGTTTCAGGGAACTGCAGGAGTCTTGGGTACTTGCTCTGTGTCCTCCAGGGGCCCATCTGAGGAGCAAGCAAAGCATTCTACTCAGCAAAGAAACACCCTAAAAATTTGGGGCAGATTTACTCTTCCAGGAAAATAACCCTGGGGTTGTTCAAGTTGCAGCTATCAAAGGAGGCATAATGGAAATGGCTTGTCATAAAATCAGGAGAAAAAAGCCAATCTCTACCTGCTACCTAAAACTCCACTGTTGTTCTCTGAATGCTGCAGCGTGGAGGAAAGCTAGATGGCAAAGGCTTGGGGTTCAGAGTGGATGAAGGATATGTTCAGCCAAAAGCCTGAGAACTTCAAAGCAAAATTAATGGGTAGCTCTTGAGGCCTTTTTGGTCCTGCAAACTGCAGATTATTTTCCCTACATGATAGTGGGAAATGACTTTGAGGTGTAATGTGTGCTAACAAACTCCTAGATGCTCCATCTGGAATGGAGGCCATTGTGCCTAGTGATTGCAGCACATACTGTGTTGTGTATAATGCCATTTTCACTTATTTGCAGCAAAGCCATGGCAGATGCCCATCCCACAAAAGCTCAGTCGAAACACCTGCCTGGATACCCATTCAGCACTCTACCGTAAGTCTGAGCCTTTTAATACAAAAATTTGAGAGACTGAATGGTAAGTCTCTGTGTTTGGAACAGCCCCGTTGGGTGAAATTTCCGTGCTCAGTGCATTTGAGAAAGAACAGAAGCGAGTCCTAAGGCCAAACCAAGCTCCTTGGGAAGCCTGAGCTGTTGAAATGTTGGGTAGTGGCTTAGCAGGGCTTCTCCAGAAGTTCAGCCTCTTCAGAAATTTAATTGATTCAACATGGAGTAATGGGGATCAGTGGTAAGCATGGTATGGTTGTTGGTGGTGTCCAGCTCAGAGGAGTGTGAAGTTGCTGTTGATTGCCATAACTGTGCTCCAGCTAAGCGTGATGACTGGGAGCCTGTGAGTTTTGCCTGGTCGTGGACAGAATTTGTGGGAATTCATTCATAAGCTCCCACAGGGTCTGCCAGAAACAGCAGACATGTAAATCACCACGCTGTCCCCAGACCCAGGTGGTGACACAAGGAAGAGAAGATGCATCTTTTCTTTTCTACGTTCTCATGGAGGAAAGAAAGACTCATGATGCCAATTGCTTTACGGACTAACAAGAAGGAAAATTTGCCCGGTGTAGGTAACAGCTTTTAGGATGACGGGCAATGAGTGAACTTTAGTCTGCTGGATTTATAGGAAATGACCTTGGTAAATGCTTTCCTCCTCCTGCCAATTAGGCGTCTTCAGTGAGATTTACTTTTAACTATCAAAGACACAGTAATATTTGAAGAGAAAAATAAAAACCTGCGGTCAGGTTGACACTGCATTGATTTATATCTTGTCTGAACATACATTGTAGATAGAGCCAAATCCTTGGATGCTGGAAGTTAGAGTAGAGGGCTGACTAATAGAGCTATGATGATTTATCTCAGCTGAGGACTTGGCAGGATTTAGTTGACATTTTCTTTGGCTCTGGACCGCAGCATGATGTTGGTCCACAGCTATCAACTTGTCACCTTTTATGAGCAGATGAATGAGAAACAAATACAAGTTTTTGCTCTCCCTCAGTCTCTCACTAATCTTGCAAGTGATTGTAAACCCTGTGGTTTTGGTTGTCCTTATAATATGTTAAAATTAATGATACTGTTGTTGATCTGCATTAGACTAGACCCACTCGAAAGTATTGACTGAACAGTTGTGTTAAACAGTTTTTTACCAGCTAAGGATCTATTCCAGGACCTATATTAGTAGGTGCTGGTACAGTAACTCTTCTTAATTGTTAGTTTTCGTTCTTAAAGGCTTTGCATTGACTTTGTGATGTGGTCTTCATTATTTTTGTTTATATTATGAGGGTTGCAGCATAAAGCACAAGTATGGCAGTATGGTCCTTTGAGAAATGGAAACATACTGGGTGTTTGTAGTGAGTCAGGAGCAGTTGGACTCAATGATTTCCAAGATTTTCTTTTCACCAAGACCTGACTTTTCAGATAGTGGTTTTAAGTGCTCTGGGTATTTCTTAAACCATCAAAAATAAAAGCATTTAGCTTGAGTATTTTTTTCTTGTGTCTTGTTATACCAGATAATGAGTGCACACATAGGTAATATCTATAGACCTGCTATCTTGCAAATTTCTATACCATTACAAAAAATAGTAAACTGAGGATCAAGCTTTGTTGTCTTTGTTCACACTAGAAGTGGTCTAAGATCGGAATAACTCCAAGAAGTGTTATTTTTAAACTGTTGTTTAACAGTGGAACTGATACTGGGACCAACACTATTTAATCAACAACATAGACAGCGGGATTGAGTGAACCCTCAGCAAATTTGCAGATGACACGAGGCTGAGTGATGTAGCTGGTACTCTAGATGGAAGGGATACCATCCAGAGAGACCTTAACAGGCTTGAGGAGTGAGGCTGTGTGAGTCTCACGAGGGTCAACAAGGCCAAGTGCAAGGTCCCGCACATAGATCAGGTCAATCCTGGTATCAGTACAGGCTGGGGGATGAAGGGATTGAAAGCAGCCCTGTGAGAAGGACTTGGGGGTACTGGTGGATGAAAAGCTGGATATGAGCCTGCAATGTGCACTTGCGTCCCAGGAAGCCAACTGCATCCTGGGCTTTATCCCCAGCAGCGTGGCCAGCAGGTTGAGGGAGGTGATTCTTCCCCTCTGCTGCCTTCTGGTTAGGCCCCACCTGTAGCATTGTGTCCAGCTCTGGAGCCCTCAGCACATAAACCTGTTGTAGCAGGTCCAGAGGAGGGCCGTGAAGATGATCAGAGGGCTGGAGCACCTCTGCTGTGAGGACAGGCTGAGAGAGTTGAGGCTGTTCAGCCTGGAGGAGAGAAGGCTCTGGGGAGACCTTATTCCAGCTTTTCAATATATAAAGGGGGATTATAAGAAATCTGGAGAGAGACTTTTTACGAAGACCTGTAGTGACAGGACAAAGGGCAACTGAAAGTGGGTAGGTTTAGATTGGGCATAAGGAAGATATTTTTTATGAGGAGGATGGTGAGACACTGGAGCAGGTTGCCCAGAGAAGTTGTGGATGTCCTATGCCTGGGAGTGTTCAAGGCCAGGTTGGATGGGTTTTTGAGCAACCTGAACTAGTGGAAGGTGACCCTGCTCCCTGCATAGTGGGAGGTTGTACTACGTGATTTTTAAAGGCCCCTTCCAACCCAAACTGTTCTATGAGTCTATGAAAAAACCCCCAACTTACTATTATAATACAGTCCAACCATTCACTTGGTTGATATTTTTTTAAAATGTAGAGTACAACAGGTGGTCCTTGAGTTAATTGCCTACTTGGAGCTTGCTTCCATCTGTATTTTACTTGATTATAAGAGCTGAATGGAGTGAAGGAGCTCAGCACTACCCCACAAATAAGTTGTAATTCCCAAGTACCTCCTGCTTCTTTTTTAGCAAACCATTTTTGATGCAGCCAAACAGATTTTTCTGTCTACATTATCTGTATCAGGTATTTATAAGCATTTTTACCATACTTCAGTAGATTTCTTTTCTTGGGAGACAAATGCAGATAGCTGGGGAAAATTAAATCTGACAGAAACAAACTTCTAGGTGTTCAGTGTTTTTCACCATCTGATTTCAAATGTATTTTTTAACAGCCTTGCTTTTATCTGAAAAGAGTATCTGTGAAATGTCAGCATTTTTATAGAAAGCTGATTAATGAAATGAAAATGTCCGGTGATGCATCAAAGCATAGTACCTGCTATGGAAGGCTTGAAAGATTTTAAAAAAAAAGAAAAAAAAAGCAGAGATGTGGCCAGTTGTGACAGCTAAATTAGATGACCACAGTGTGTGCTCAGATGCCTCTCCAGAGCGGTGTATGGAATAGTGTCAAATAATGAAGGAAAAACAAGCTGGTGGAATTTCATCAATTTTGCTGGCTCTGTCACTCAGGATGGCATGAGTCTGGGCTAGGTTTTTCTCTCCTTTTTCAACTGTTTTTGTAAACAGCACTGTCCTCTCTTGGGAGTGCCTTTCCCATCCAATGCAAGAACCAGGAGATCTGGCAGCCTTGCTTTTATGTAACAGCCTGCCTTTTGCAGTCCCTAATTTACCATCCTTTTTGAATTTACTGATGATTCGTGCAATTAGGATTCTTAGTTCTGTTTGGCAACTCACCATCTGCAAAAGAGGGCATAAGTGAACACTGCCTTTCTGTGCCTTCACAATGTCCTTAATTAGATTCATTTTAAGTCTGAGAGTTTTAATCAAGGGAATTACCTAAGGGTGGCTTTGTCTGCACTTGCACTTTTAGTCATGTCTTCTGAAGGATTTGTAGTGTTTGATTATAAAATACTCCAAAAGGAGTTCACTGTACTCCTCTTTAGCATACTAAAGCTTCCTGTTGCTGGGGTTGCTTGCTAGCTAGATCCATTATGCAAAGATAATGAAGCATCACAGGCTGCACCCATGTTGTAAAAACATTTGGGGTTGTCTTTTCTTCTAGCTCCACTGACAGCTTTTCTTGAGTCCAGCATTCAGCACATTCACCTTATCTCACCCTGCGGTGTGAATAGGATCCCTGCTGGGCTCGCAGCAGAGCTCCTCAGCCCACTGTCCTAGTCCTTTTCCTCCAAAAGATTCTCTTTTGGGGAGTCGTCTGCCACTGAGAAGCAGCAGGAGAGAGTGGTAAAGGGTGTGTGGACACAAAAAGCAATGGTTTTGGTGAATGTCCTGAGAGCTTCATCCAGCATCAGATATCCCCTCCATGTGAAGAAGGGGACTGTGACTTTGAGGGTCGGGGAACCTGAGCGAGGGTCCTCACAGGGGAAAATGCAGCAGCTCACAGGCTGCAGTTTTACAGAGGCACCATGTTCTGCGGAAATTTATTGCAAGTTTTGGCTGCCAGCCTGCTCGGCAGCTGAGCTCTCAGTCTTTCTGCCCCTTGGTTTACCTTTATCCGTAACACAAGGAGAGTCAAGGTCGCTCCTTTTTGAACCCTGCATACATGTGCAGGATATTATTGCTCTATTTACATGGGATAGGTCAGTGTGTGGACGATAAAGTTACTCTGACTTTCTCTTTTCCCAGTTTATTGGGAACACTGCAGGGACAGGAATGCACTAATGCCCTGCACAATATCTGAATTTAGCCTGATCTGGGAGCTAGCCTTTAAACATTTCTGGTTCAAACCAATTAAGGTTTTTGTACTCAGACTCACTTCGCAGGAATTGTTTTAAAGAGATTCATTGTTTTGGAAGATGCCTGTATGTTAGTTCCGGTGGTTGTGCTTTATGTAAAGAATGTTCTGACACAATATTGTACAATGGAGCCAAGCAGAAACATACCAAAACATGCAAATTCTGCTTTGTTTTAAGGCTAGGAGTCTGGAAGAACAGTTTCTGAAATCAATCTTGCTCTCTTTAAACACAAAACAAATAAATGGCTCTGTTTGGCTAGACTCAGCTCTCCCGGGACTTCACGTTGTGCCTCATAATGATGTCCCTTCCTCTCCTGTGTAGATGTGCTCTATAAAATAAACAAATAGCTCTGCACTCCAGAAAGTGCCTTTTGCAGGGTCTTTCTCTCTCTCTAAGCTTTAAGTCTTTTTCTATTAAAACCCTGTTGGCTAATAAATTCCACAGACAATCCTGGTGGTGGGGAATGTTTTTTGTGGCTAACATGAAATATTCGAAAACTGAGCTATTAATAAAATGCTCTGTTCTTTTATCTTGCACCTCGGCGCTGATGGTAATGGAAAATTTTGAGTGCTAAAACTCAGCTTTATTTTTAAAGGAGGTACTCAAGTAATGCCATGCATGTTTCTGCTGGGTCACTATATTCTTGCGGATCTTTTTCATTCCAAAGTCTCCTGTACCCCTCCTTGTTCAGTGCTCAAGGCAGTTTACCATCCACTTCTTTACCAGTGAAAAAGGCTGTCTATATCCTGCACTGCTGAATCTGTCACCAATTGCCATCTATGAAGCTGCTTTTTAAAATAGCCACTGAAATCCCTCTTCCCCTTGGATAGCTCCCTGATGCTTCCTTCTTATTTGCACCAGCCCGCTCCAGCCTTCCCTGGGTAAAAACCTGCTGTTCCTATTGTTGTTGGCTGTAGCTCGAGGTGCCGAAAAGCTGCGACATCTCCCCAGTAATCTGATTTGCAGATTCAGTGGGGAAAGTTCCAGCTAGACTAAGGTAGCGTTGAATTAGCAGCAAACCACAGCACATCCCAGCAGGGCAGCAAATGCTTCATGCTTGGGTAGATATAGGCAGATGCTAGCAGAGTATGTGTTAACAGAAGGGCTCAGGAGCAATTTTTGAGAGAAATAGGGCAAAAAAAGCCATTTACTCCTCTATTACATCAGATAGTAGGGAAGAAAGGGGATATTTTTTTTTTTAAATGGTAGTAGCCCCTTGACAATGAAATAGATATACTTAATTTATGGCATATAGTGATAGGACAGGGGGTAATGGTTTTAAATTGGAAGAGGGGAGATTTAGGTTAGATATTAGGAAGAAGTTCTTTACTGTGAGGGTGGTGAGGCACTGGAACAGGTTACCCAGGGAAGTTGTGGAGGCCCCATCCCTGGAAGCGTTTAAGGCCAGGCTGGATGGGGCTTTGAGCAACCTGCTGTAGTGAGAGGTGTCCCTGCCCATGGCAGGGGGGTTGGAACTTGATGATCTTTAAGGTCCCTTCCAACTCTAACCATTCTATGATTCTATGATTCTATGATTCCATATGCATTCCTTCTTCCCCTTTTCAGTTCATGTGATCCTAGTGAAACCAGGGAGGGGTTTCACAATTGCAAAACAAGCTTAGAAACCCTTAAAGTAAGGTGATAATTTCTTTCAAAAAATAGTATGATAAACACTAAGCTGTACAAAACCATTATATGCAGACTGACCCACATAGCTACTTGACATCATCATCATGAAACATTTTGCATGTTATTTACAATGAGTAACCTCATTAAGCACACATTATATAGGATATTTGCTGTCTTTATTGCTTTACTTTTTTTGTGGAAAGCACCAGGATGTTTCTACAGCAGTCCCAGTCACAGAATTGTAGCAGTGCATATCTAGAATATAATATTTATAACTCAGTTATAGAATTTTTCTTTAAGCTGAAACTTGGTATTGATCTTTATGACAACAATTACTTAAAGGTAAACTTTTACAGAAAAACAAATATGGCTTTAACTACTTAAAATCCTTGCAAACCATGAGATTTATGAGCAAAAAAATTTAAACAAAACAATATTCCTCTGCACACTATTTTAAAATTCCATTTTAAGTCCTGATTAATCCAGGCAACATTTTAACATTGTCACTGAAGTTTAAGAAGTGTGCACATCCAAATTCTACAGTAGTGGTCATTTATTATTCTCAATGTAAAAGTACTATTGCAGTATAGTCTTTTCGATAACATATAGAAAGCTTGAGGGTTATATCCCAGGGGTGTTGCTACGCAAAAACTGTGCTTTCCTGACATGGGAAATTCCATGCTAAGGTCAAACACGAGCAATTCAAACCTCGAGTTTATGGTGATATACATAAGAAAAAAGTTAGCTCCACTCTTTATTTACACCCTGCAATAACCCACAGGTATGATTAATATGACTGCTTAGAAGTATTTCTAGTCTCCACTAATGTGAGCTAAATTGTTTTTATTATTTTTCTCTTAGATGTGCTACAGCATAAGAGGAGGAATTGATTTAATTTTTTTAGGAAATTGAACATGTCCATCATATAAATTAAAAATGGGTATGTGTACATAACCAACAGGTTATGTGGGGCTCAAGGGGAAATAAGTGGAGTAAGACTGTGACTCATGGTTCAGTAACTCATGTCACAATGATATTTGGAAACTGCAAGTTAGCAAGGTGCCTCATTGTGCCTGACACTGAAAATCTATAGAAGAAACTTGTGGCTGAAGAAGTTGTGCAAGACAAAAGGTAGGAACTATGCCTAGTCTGGCAGTATTTGATAGAGGTGCTGAAAGTGATATTCATCTGTCCAGGTTTATGTCACTGGAGAGCTATAAACACTTTTGAGGTACAGTTCACCTTCAGATTGGCCTTTAAAGTATGAATTGGACTATTGAAGGGTGTTTTTCTCTTTATTAATGATAAAGGAGACCTAGACAACCAGCTCTGACACAGGTGTCTAAACTGAAGATGTTATCCCACACCGGGGGATTTTCTCAGTGTTGCACAAATCTGTGGCAAAGTGGTGAGCTACATCAGAGTTGCAGCTACAAGACTTTCCTTCCAGGCTACCCCAAACAACCAGTTTATTATAGCTAGCCTTTTATAGGTAAGTGGAACTTCCACTGACTTCCAGGCAAAATGCAAATGAATACAGGATTGGATCCAAGCACAGCCCAAGTTGTAGAGGTGTTAATGCATTTCACATAACCTAGCGAACACTTGGCCAACCACCTTTTTCCATAATACCTTGGAAAAAAATCTATTTAACCATAACAGACCCTATGTTTTAGTGGCATTTTCATTTGTACTTTTAGATTGCAAGTCCTCTTATCCATTCAGTACATACATACTGTATAATGTCATTTAAACTTACAGGGCTATAGAAACCTAAAGGTCTCTCTTTATCACATAAATGGCTGTGAATAGCTGTCTCAGTGAATGTGTTCTCCAAAGATTTATTTCTGAAAAGTTTTGAATGTCTCCTGTGAAGTGCTTAGGGGACCTCACTTCAACCCCATTGGTATCACTCATATACCACTATAAATGAACACGGGAATCCTACCCTCAGACTGGAACAGCCTATATGTTGGGGAGGTGTTGCACAGGCATTTATGAAGAAATGAAAATAAAAAACTTCTTAAAAGGCTGATGGAAATTGCTCTTCCCTGCAGAATACTGATATCTCTGTTGTTTGGGTTTTTTTTTTTTGTTTTTTTACAGTTGGGAACATCCATGCAAATTAGGATTTGTTTGCTCTGTTTGTTTGTTTTGGGTGCTCTAAGGAAGCAAGAAAGATAAATGGGAAAGTGCCTGTAAACCATATAATTAATAAACTCTTTTGTGTCACAGGAAGACTATGAATTATAGGTCTAAATATCCAGTGTTTTCAGGGGTTTGAAAACCAGGGCTTCGATTGTCCACTCAGACCTGAGTTGTACCATCCCTTCCTGGGATCTGAGCCTTGCCAAAACCCAAAGGTGCTAGCTCCATCCCATTGCTGCTGACCCTTGCAGTCTGAATGAAGCTTGTGTACACATCTCTAGGGGTCAGTGTCCCTGCGCAAAGTTTTCTGGGTGGTCATCTGCCTTTTTTGCATCAAGTGTCACCATCTTATGTGAAGTCACAGGGATAAATAGCTGTTTGAAGTGCTTAGCATTAATTATGGATTCAGACACTTCCTATCGGTCATTCCAACATCACCTATTCATCTAACCCACAGTAGGCCCATCTCCTGTCTCTTACCTTGGATAATTTACTCTATTTCCATAGTGCCCAAGCATCTCAGGGTATTAATTTGTTGTCATAAGCAATCTTCCCAGTTTTATAAACAAGGGAGAGAAGCAGAGAGGTAGAGAGCACGACTACATTATGTAGAGATACACCGAGCATGTCAGTTCTGGAACGAGTGCTGCACCCGCAGTGATGAACCCAATTAACCCATGATAAAGCTCGTAGTGCAAGCATGATACCACATTTTTGTATTTTACTGTGCCATGCAACTGATCAGCTCTTGAAACAACCTTGGGGCTTTGTAACAAAGCAGTGGATGACAGAACAGGACATTATTCTTTTGTGGAAATGGATACTTTAAAAAAATATTCATAATCATAGGTAATGGAGTAACTTCAGGAGAGGGTTTTGATACATTATTCAGCAACCTGGGCCACCCCTTTGCTCGGTCATTTACCTTCAGTTTGTGAGCTGTGCTCTAGCTGTAGAACAACGGGAGAACCACAGTGTGAAGGAGCCATCAGATCCACAATCTGCTCTGCCATCCCTGTCTTTGCTGAGAGCTGAGTTTCAGGGGCAGCTACATTTAGAGGCTACGCATTCTGTATTCCTCTGAATTGTTTATAATGCATGCCAGAAACATCTAAAATAGGATGCCGTATAATTAAAGAAAAAGCAAAAACACAGAAAAGCCAAGCTCTTCCTTCCACAAATGCATACCACAGTATATGTGTGTTTACACAGATACTTCAGTACCTCCTTCTTCGTGTGCCTCTGGTAACAGCTCCTGAACTTAGCCCGGTTGTACTAATCTCTGCTTTATAAATAACTCCCTGGCCCTGTCTCCAGCTAATCTAAACCTGTTGGCGCTCAGCTCCTACCCTTTTTTGCTATGCCACCTGCCTCTCAATCTGACTGCTGTGGTACTCCCTTTGCTGTCACCAGTCTGTGATTTTCTGAGTGAAGGCTGGGTCTTGAATTATTTTGGAGATGGAAGGAGGGGTAACAGAGTGCTTTTCCTTATTTTGGTGCTGTCTTTTCACCACATTTTCTCCTTCCCAGTGTTCTTACTTCTGAGGTCCTTAGAAAGGGATATTCCTATTTGGATAAACATTTACTACTTTTGGAATAGGTAATCAGAGAAAAAACCAGTCACAAGTGAAGAGCTGTGATTTCTAACACTGGGTAGCTACCTAGAAATATTTAAATGCCATGACAATAGCAGAATGGCAATACCGGGCTGAAGGATGGGAAATAAAACTGGGAGGTTGAATCCAGTCATCCGTGGTTACAGGAAGCACTACCATGTAAAACCTCATTTAATAATTTGGAGATGAATCACTGTCACACTTCTTCCTCCACTGTGATCCTTTGTCAGTCTCTGCTACTGCATAAATATGATAAGATAAAACATGAAACACAAAACCCCACTATTTAAAGATTAGTGTCAGTAAAAAAGCCAGGTGAATCACTCGAGAATTTGCAGTCTACCTGGATTTGCCCCTTTATTGTAAAACAGAATTTCGTGTCCTGATATGTTGCTTCTGTGCACAGTGGAGCCTTTGATTCTAAGCTCAGTTCAGGCCTGTCTCCTAACAAGCCAATTTATGTCACATTTGGCATTAGCAGACTGAGTCTCTTTAGATGATTCATAAAACTTTAGACTGGCTATAGCAAATAGAACAGAAGTCCCAAAGGATCTTTGTAGCCCTGCAGCTGATAGAAGTCCATGGCTGACGCTCAGTGAGGTAAGTGTGGTAAGATGTCAACTACAGAGTGATATTTCTCTTGGAATATCCTTCCTGCTTTCAGCAACTGGGGGTTTAGAGGCTTCTTAAGTTTGAGGTTATGGATAGGCAGTTACTTCTGATAGACTGGAACTCATTAAAATAAGAATTAGATAAGTGGAACAAAATTCTGCTGTCAGATATGGTAAAGTAAATCAGGATTTGTGCCAGTGTAAGAGGGCAGGGTTGGGTTGCTCTTCTCTCTCTTGCTAGTAAAAGTGATTAAACCTTGAAAGTTTGAATCCTCCCCTGAATTATTTTTTTTTTTTTTTAATAAAGGACTGGTTTGATAATAAACTCTTGGCATTTACTTTATCAATTCTTAACTCTAGTAAAGAAGTTTTTACTTATCAGGTATATGCTTATCAGCGTTCTAATGCAGTATATAGGCTTATTCTATTTGAATATAATCTGATCAGCTATGCATTTTCTCCCCCTTTAGATACGTACATGAAAAGTGCTTTTGGAGATTTAAGGGGTGATTTAAACAATTATTTTTTCAGCTATCTTTCATGAAATTCAAATCGCCACTAACTTTCTGCAACATCGGTTCTATGGAAACTCAGCATCCTCTACAATAAAAAATGTCTTTGAGCTGATCTTTCAATTTTTTCTTATTTATTTTCTGTTGCTTTTTGCATATTATTTGTCACATTGTGCCTGATGCAGAGTTGAGGAGCTCTTCTTGTAAAGCTACTCACAGTATTTCTTTTCCAATTAGCAGCAGGTCCTTGTATAAGACCTTCTTTTGTTTCAGTGAAATCAATGACAAAATTGATTTTGAAATGAAAGTGGAAGGGTGTCCTCAGTTTATCACCTCTGAAAATGAAAAAATTTGAATTACATTTGTGGACTCATAGCATGCACAGTAGTAGTTTAGCATATTGCATGTTTATTGGGTTCATAGATGTGCTTAACTGCTGTTAAGCAGTAAACTCCCAGAAAAGGGAGCTTATTAAATGGTCTATTTACTAAACCAAGCTTGACATCTTTATTCATTCACATCTGATTATTTTACGGATTCCAAATGGTATTTTGGATGTGAAGGTTGGACATTATTTTTTATTTTGACTTTGTTTAGTACTGATAATCTACAGAATTGCTACAGCTCCGTGGGAGGGTGAGTTGTGTTGTTTTGTGTTGTGGTTCACAAGTAGCTAACAGAGTGGTCAGCTAGTTTCTGAGTCCTCATTACCGGTGGATTTACATAAAATGCACAGCACCATAGCTGATCTGAGGCAGACTGGGACTGGGATAAAGGATCTATAAGCTCCTCCGAAAGAATTTCCAAGTTCCGGCTTGGTTCCAATGCACCCTAAGAAAAATCACCCTGTCTGTCCCTCGGTTTCACCAAGCTAGATATACAAATACTTGCTGCTTTCCTAAATTTCTTTGAGATCTATTAATATGTATAGTACTGCATAATGGTGTGATATGATTTCAGATTCCACATGCAATTTTCTTGGGTCAGCATTAGAACCTTTTTATCTTAAAACTGAGGATGAAAGGAAAACATATTAACAAACACGTATTTGATTGTATTACGGAGCACCTGGCGTTCCAGTTTATTTTGTTTTCTCCTGAGTAAGACAGAAGGTGGGAAAACAGCTTGTTAGTTTGAGGGTTCAGTTTTTGGGTGCAAAACCAAAACATCGGCATAATACCATATTTTATAATCTAATTTTTAAAAAGACACTGTTTCAGGAATCTATGCTTCACAAATACAGGTTGAAGCTATCGATATTCAAAGTGGTTTAAACTTGTTTATTTTAAAATAACATGGCTCAAAAACATAGAAAAGCAAATGCTAGTTGTTTTTTTAACAGGTATCCCATAGCTTTTTATTTAGTCTTTTATTCAGTTGCTTTACAACTGCAATCTTTGTATCTTTGTTCTTAGCTTATTTTTTGTGTTTATTCATCACTGACTAAAGATACTGTCACACCTGCAGAAGCCTCAAATTTCTCTTCCTTTCTGAACAGAAGTCAGAATACCCCCAAGGTCTTGAAGTTGAAAAGACTGGCTAATAACAAATAGCTACTATCCCCTAAGCAGGACGAGCCCCCAGGAAACACCCTCTCTAACTGCCAGAGGTACATCACAGGACTACAAAGCCCTGGATGCGTGTAAGCAATTTAGTTGCTGAAATGCAGCTGTGACAAAATTTAAGTTTCCAAGTTTAGTCCAAGCAGGCAAGTGATAAAGCCCGTGCCCATTCCCATCCCTCCTTTCCTCCCAGGGTTTTCAGTAGTAAATTTCCCATCCTATTTGCTGAAGCTTCTTTCATTTCTCCATGTACAACGGGCCACCTTTTGCAAGTAGGATGGAGATTTCATCTGTCTGAGCCTTATTTGTTGCTTGCTGCTGGTCATAGCCCACTCCTGGAAGGCGGAATGGGGATTTGACCTCCAGAGTGCAGCTTGTGCTGAATTTCGGTTTACAAAAATGCAATTACACTAAGAGCATCTCATCCTCCATCCATCTTTTGAGGAGAAAGAATGAAGCAATCTTCTCTATCCAAAGGAGTAATTTAGGCATGTAAGTGGGGTTGAGGGCTTTAGGTGTTGTGTCATAATCTGGTTTAGGTTCACAGGTCAGGCAGGCACCTGCAATAGGAGACAAGGAATTTCAGAAATAGCCTTTTATTTCCTTTCTTACTGGCAATCCCCCCTGTTTCTAGCCAACATGCTACTTTTCCTGAATTTTATCATTAGTCTTTTTCATGAACTGCATTGCAGGGACCAGTACCTAAAGGCCGGTCCAGGCAGCTCTTCGTGTCACTGTGGAGTGCAACTAATTCCATTGTGCTCTTCTCCAAGTGTGGCGGAAATGATGACAACATGCAGTGTCACCTTACAGGCACCAGAAACCCCTGAAGATAGTGGCTTTATTCAGAATGGAGCCCAAGGAGATGCTGGAAAGTAGATCAGTGATTCCACAGAAAATTGCTTAGATTTTTGATTAAGTCCAGAGCAGTGTATCACATCAACATGGCAGAGCTTCTGCAAGCAAATAATGTGTCTTGATAGCTGGAGAAGTGCTGTGGGAATTTTTTTATTTTGTTTTTGGAAGAATGTAATAAAATGGTAGGTAGATGTAATGCTTATGGACTTAGGTTGCCATTTTTTTCTGAATGTTTTTGCTAAGCTTTCTTCTGAGGTACGTTACACACAAAAATAAGGAGCAAACCCCACCTGCAACTGTAAACTGGGTGAGCAGCAAGAAGCTGAGTTGTGACAGAGCCTAATGGCTATCAATCCAGCGCAAAGCTTTTTTATCAGTCCAGCGCAGACCTTTGCCTATGTCTTTGCAGATGGATATTTTTATGCTAATTTGTGGAAGGAAAAGAGTAGGGAACTACATTAGTTAAATTGGATTGCTTAGTCAAATCAATACAGAATAGTTAGAAAAGCCAGGTAACTTGAAATAATTTGGGAGGCTCAGCAAACTCTTAACATGGAATTTAACTGAACTGTAGCTCAGTTACTTTCTATTTTCTAAGTATAGTAGTATACATTGGCAAAAATTGTCTTACAATGACTGATCATCTCTTCATTTGACAGATTGGCTGCGAGAAAAGATTTAGGTGTCACTGTGAGTAGCTCATGAATTAGATTTCAATTCCATATAAAATAATAGAATAAATACCCGGAGATGAAATCAGTAAAATCTAGAGGGTAATAGAAGTTTGAGTAAACAAGCAGCATGATTTTTATAGAGAACAAATCATGCAAGACACACTTAATTGCTTGTTTTGATAGAATTACTGAATTATTAGCTGCTGCTTATATTTTTTAGAGATAGACTTTCAAAAACATCAAGAGCAGTTAGGCACCCAACCCCTGCTGATTTTAAGAGTTTGCTACATTATCTCCTGAAGTTTTAAAGAAAAGTTCATGTTAATTGGCTTGGAGTTTAGTCTTGCTATGCGACTTTTTAGACCCCCAGGAGTGACTGTGCCCAGATGAATATATACTGAGTTACAGAGGGATGCTGGCACTGTTTCCAGAACCAATATTATATGCAGACTTGCTTTATATTTTCATTAATGACCGTGAAGCTAGGCTCAAAGCAGCATGCCAATGAAGTGTTCAAGGCCAAAATTCAGTAAGCTGTGAGCTTTTGAGTAGCCTGGTCTAGCAGTAGGTGTCCCTGCCCATGGCAGGGAGGTTGGAACTAGATGATCTTTAAGGGCCCTTCCAACCCAAACCATTCTATGATTCTTTAATATGGTACTGTAGAACAAAGACTCCCTCCAAAATACCTTGTCAATACTCCTGCAAAACCAAACCCAAAACCCAAAACCAAGGGAGAACTTTTAGTGAGAATAACAGATCTCAAAGACTTTTGATGGGAAATTCCAGGTACCACGTGGAGAAGAAAGAGAGCCTTGATGATTCTTTCGACAAACAGTGGTGCTCTGAAAATGTTACATTATGCTGAGTATTTTTCTGAATTCTTTCAAATCATCTGGTTATTCTGTGGACTGAAGCAAATTTAGGGATCACTAATGCAGATAGATCAAAGAAAGAATACAGTAACACTCACATCTAATGACACACCATTCCAAAACAGATCTTTTCTATCAGGAGATTGAAGAGAAGACGGTAATTTGGACAAATAAATGCAAATCAGTTAGCTCATTTCACCTGTCAGAACTCCTTGGAACTAAATATGGACACTTTTTTTGCCCCTGTATAATTGGGAGCTCTCCAAAGGTGGCATACATTGAATCTGTTTCACTGGAGAAAAGCTGAATCATAGTGGATATTTTTAAGAGGCATCTAAAAGGAAAGGAGATAGTGCAGATAAAGAAAATGGCAGGAAGTGAATTTGGCTGAAGCTAACAATATCTGATTCAAAACAGGTGTCCTCAGACAGTCAGTGGTTAAGACTGAGGAAGAGATTAAAAGAAAAGAGACAGGAGGTGGTTCTGGGATGTTATATGTGGAAGCAGGAAATGTATGGAAGAGGGCCATATGATTGAACTGGGACCAATCTATCAGGTGTATTTACAGTGGTAACATAGGGAATGGGGTGGAGAAAATAAGAAGCCCTTGAATGATGAAGGTAAGAGGCAAATGGCGACCAAATGGGTGACTAGTGATGCTGTGGCTCCAATAGGGTCCTACTTTTGGAGAATTAAAATGGATGAAATAAAGAACTTAATGGAGTCAGTGTGAGCTAAGTGGGGAAAGGAATGATATCACAACTTAAAACGATTTAATGGCAAAGAAAATAAAGGAGCGTGAAACACCTTTAAGACTGAACTTCAGTAAAATCAAACATTGAGTTAGATGTCTTATTCTCTGTGCTTCTAGTCAAGGGAAAGTTAAATAGAGCCTGTTTAGGAAGGGGAAAGCAACATGAAGTTATGTGTTAAGGAATTGTTTGAGTCAAAATAAATTAATCTTCTCTATCAGTATCATCTTTTTACACAGCTGAAGTTTGAAGATGACTGATAACTGATGTTCTCAGTTGCAAGTCATTGAGATAATAGATGTAAATCTAAGCCATCCAGCAAAATCTGTATCAGCTTGAAAAGTGGCCTGAGAAGATAAATTGCAAGTGAATATTTTCACCCACTGTGTGTCTGTATGTGCAACAAAAAAAGGAAAAGAAGAAAAATACAGGACATAAACCAGGGTTTCTAATAAATTAAAAAATAAACATGTGGAACCATTTTCTGAATAGTCATTGTTTAGTTAAAGCCCATTGTTGTATACCTATTGTCAGAATGGTATTACTATGTTTCTGTTACCTTGTATTGATCAATGTTTAACTTCACCATGGATAGAACTGAATGACTTTTTTGTTGCTCTTGTGTGTCTGAGACATCCATGCAGGCGGTCTCAAGGGAGATGGTATGTAGCTCTCCTACAGACACAGACACAGTTTGGGTTGAGGAAGGATACCTGAAAGCATGGAAAATAACACAAGACACATATTATTAAGCAGGTGAATCCCATCCTTTATTGGCAGCAGCTAGTACAGAATTACTCAGCATCACAAGACCCTTGTGTACTTTTACACAGTTGACTTTCATTTTTGCAACTGTGGATAACTCAATATCCCCTTTAAACATTGTCAGCTCTCTGTTATCCTCTTTTTCAGATGATTTATGAGTATTTTGAATGATGTAGGCACTGGTAGAGATTCTTAACAGACTTCACTGAAAGATTCCTTCTATAGTGAAAAAGTGTCTTTTATTCATAGCCTTCATTTTCAGTTCTTGTCAAGCTGTTAATTCATTGGAGGATCTGTCCTCTTACCTCTTAAGAGCGTAATTTCTTTAGGAGACTTTGGTAAGGGATCATATTAAATATCTTGGAAATCCAAGCAGAATAACCACCCTCATCTGTGTGATTGGTCTGTACGATCTACAGGCCAGTCAGCCTCACCTCCGTCCCTGGAAAGATGATGGAACAGCTCGTTCTGGGCCTCATTTCCAAGGATCTGGAGGAAAAGGTTATCAGAAGTAGTCAACATGGATTCACCAATATGGATTCAGCAAGACTTGTCTGACTAACCGGATAGCCTTCTTCCTCTGGCAGGGGTGTTGGACCAGATGATCTCCAGAGGTCCCTTCCAACCCCTAAATTTCTGTGATTCTGTGATTCTATGATTGTTGTCTCCTCTGAAAGAAGAGACTTCGAAACTCTGTGAACAATGTCTTCCATACATTAAACCCAGCTTGAGTTGTCTCTGTTTTGCCACATTTTTGTTACTCTGTCTACTAATTTGTTCTACTATTTTTTCCAAAATAGGCATGAATTGTCTAGTTAGTCTACTTCCCTTAGATCCCTCCTTAGCCCTTTTTAAAGCTGACACCACAGCATCAACCCACCAGTCTTCAATCCCCTAACACAAAGGATGAGTTAAGTGACGGGTTGATCCTTCATAGTTAATACTTTATGGTGTCATATTTGAGTTTCTTCAAAACTCTTTGGTAAATATGATGGCTTGCGTGACTTGCTCCTACCCATTTTATGGATCTGTCCTAAAATCTTTACTACCAGCACTTCAATTTAGGGTAGTTCTTCTTAATTGTGACAAGTAAAGATATATGTTACAGGGACTAAAAAGTTCTGGAAAAAGCATTAATCCTCATCACAGACAATCATTCTTAAACACTTCTGAAATAAGAGATTACAAAAAACGTGGTGGGTTTTTTGTGTAATAATGAGACATTAAATGTTTTTTTATTGTCTTATTGAAATGAATAAAGGGCAATAAGAAAAAAAAATCCAAAAAACCAGACACATAACTGAAGTTAGAATAATCTTTCGAGTACATATAAGAGGATAAATAAAAAGAAGTAGTGAACAGCCAACACATGAAATTAAAGGGTGTAGAAGATCAAAGAAGGAGTGTAAAGTTATGACAGAAGATAGCATTTGTAGTACACGATAATGTCCAGGTTCTGCTGTTTGGCGTGAATGTGCATGTTCAAGTCCACCAAGGTTAATTGCACATATCCATATGGCAATTGAATTGAAGTCTTGTTTTTCAATGAGTGTTCTGTTATGAGAGAAAAAATTTGATTCTCCTTACTTTTATTGAAAAACAGCTTGTTGAAGCATCAGAGCTACACATACAATTTGCATGCCCAGACATTCAGTGAGTTGGTCTTACACTCTTGGGGTCCTGAAGACCTCTTGAACCTTTCCACTCTGATGTATAAAAATTATACCCACCTTGTAAGAGAGTATATGGTTTTTTTGGTCTGTTCATATGCTGAGTGCTTGATGCAGAATGCACCCATGTTATGCCAATACATGTTGAAGTTACCATTCTTGAAATCAGCCTTTTTGAAACTTTTACTTCTACACAGAGGGTTAATGTAAATGCATAGACCCCGGTTCTGCCTGTAGGTGTAGAGGAAGGATGTCGGTAGAGAAGGTTTTATGATAACACATGGTTTTCTGGCTGTTAGCCCAGTGCTCTTACACTGATTGGTGTTTTGGTGGGAGGAGAGGCTCGTTTTCCTCCCATGTTTTATCAGTCATTAGTTTTAGAGTGTGCCTGTTTGTCTTGAAGTGGTACAGCAGCGTTCAACGAGGCCGGAGCACATGTGAAGCTGTGATACCGGTTATTGCTCCCATTGCTCCTAATGCATGCAGATCTGGCCCAGGTCCTGTGCAAAGGCATCTCTCCAACTTCAGCTGTTACTTTCCTGCCTCTGTGTTTGTGCAGGTTTATACCAACTTTTAACTGAAAAAGAATTTTGTTTCTGTTTTCCTAGGCAGTCCCACGCCTGAAGTTTAGTAGGTGTGAACTCCAGTGTTATCCTGTACTCTGTCTGACCTAATGAAAGGGAGATGAGGATACTTTGAAGGCCTAATTGTTTCTAAAATACTTTCCTTCACTGAAGGGGGGATTCACCAGATTCCTAAGGTGAAAAAGATGCAGAAGCAAGACAGGAGGCCAGACGGCAAGATAATAAAGGAGAAACAACAACGGGAAGGAAGAAAACAGAAAGATCATGAGGGTATTAAACACAAGCCTGTTCTTGTTACTTGATGCTGACCACATCTGCAGCTTAACGAATATTAGACAGTTTGATGGTTATGTAAAGACTATATTTTACCTTGGATTTTATTGTGCTAGCCTCCCACTGACATTTACACTTGAGAATGTAATTCTTCAGAACTTGACTTGCGAAAGGTCGTTAAAAATAGTTGTGCCCTTATTTCAGAGAGTTTTTCATCCTTTAATGAAAAAGATATGCCTGTTAACATGCCGAGTAATGTTAATGTGCCCATTGCAGGACATTCTGCTGTAAATTCACTTGTAAAAGGAACAACTGCTGAATGTCAACAGGAAATGTTGCTATCTACAAATGTGAAGTATTGGTGCATTAGTAAAGGTTTGGAGCTCTTTGCACCCAAAGACTCATTATTGGACACTTTCATCATCACTTTTTCATTATTGGGCACTTTTAACATTCAGCTGGACATGGTGCTGGGTCATCTTGTCTAGACTGTGCTTTTGCCAAGAAAGGTTGGAGCAGATAATTCTTGAGGTTCCTTCCACCTGGTATTCTATAGCTCTGTGATTCTGTGATTCATTATAGAGAAATCATATCTCTACTTCGATTTATTCATGATCAATATTCATGGAAATAATTGCTCAAATTTGACTAGAGTGAAGCACAGGTCAAATCCTGGATCTGTTCTAGAGTGAGACTGGGGGAAAGTCTGCTTTTATTATCAAGGAAACTCTTGTTTCCGGCACATTTATTTGCAGAGAACACATTCTTGATGGCAAACAAAAGAGCAAGAAATGGAAGCATAATTTCTGAAGTCATTGAGAATAATCCCACAATCAATCCTATTGCCACTCAAAGTTTTTTAGATAAAATTGCAAAAATTAGATGTGACCAAAACCAATTAACTTCTGACATTCGTATGAGTAAATAGTTGTTGGATATTTCTGTTTTCTGAAATGTGCGCTGTTGCATGCTTTATCAATATTGTTACTAATACTGAAAACTTAGGTAAGACTAATATTTCAGATTTATCTAGTGGTGGGTCTTCTACAACTTCTTTTGGAATCCATTCTTGATTCTAATATTCCTTACTGGCCTGACAGTTCTCCCCAGTTACTCGGCCAACATTTTCCCCAGTTACTCAGCCAACATTTCTTCTTGCCTCATTCCTGAACACCCACTTATATCCTTTTCCTTGCCATGCATTCCATACCAGGTAGCCAGTAGTTATACCTGTTAAGCCTTATTTAAATATTGTATAGAGACAAATCTGCATGCGTATGTGAATGTCGGATTCTCATTTTTTGTTTGTGTGGTTTTTTTGTTTAACTGGTAGGCAGTTAACTTAGATAGAGGGTAGTTTTATTAATGACAGAATGGGTTATACCTGTTGGTCACCTCATGCTTTTGCATAAAGGTCAGTGCTTTAGAAATAAATATAATTTTATTTATCTACTTATTTGTTTCTTGTGGTATTTCTCCAGAAATTAATTTACATTGACCATTTAGTTTATTTGTGCTTCCTTTGTTAGGATTCTTGTAAAATTGGTAATGTCTTTTTAGAATGCTGGATGCTTGGATCTAACTTACTGATTATAGGAAGAAGGCTGTCACTTTTTTGTGACAGTCCAAAAAGCGTTTACTGTGAGTGTTGTGAATATTCAGTCCAAATTGTGTTATCCGCTTTATATCAATGATTCACACTTACACCTACATGTAAACAGCATTGTGAAAGAATCTGAAGTTTTTCTCAGAAAGATAAGATCATTATTTATACAATGTTGAGAAAAAAATATTGCAGTACATTTGATTCTTAATGGTCAGATTCTATACATTTTATAGAGAAGGACATGGCACTCTGGTGGTGGTCAGCGCAGATAAACCACTGAATAAGTAATCCTTTGTGTAGGTTACGTATGGAAAAGTACTAGAAATTCTCTTTAACTGGTTTACTCAATGTCCTAAGACATGCCAAACTCTGGAATACAGGGGAGTATGCTGTCATGGACACACAGCCAACACTAATCTATAATTCTCAAAGAGGTTGCAAGGAGAAGTCTAGGATATATGTAAACATAGCAAAACATATTTGACAGGCAGACGGGTTCTTTCCATTGTTAATGGAATCTTTTAATCAACATTTCTTGGAATAACAATAATACCCTTTACCTCTTCCATGCAGAGCACTCAGGAGACATTGTAAATACATCTTGTAAAAAAAACTTGACACATGCCTATGGGACAAGGCTAATTTAGGTGAAACCCATACACATTGGCAGAGGCAGGATTAGACCTATTGGCTCCCGGGTCTCATTTTCATGCTTAAATACTGGAAACCACTCTTCCTTGAGGATATCAGGCTGTTGAACCCTTATGGAGTTGTTTCCAAGCTTGCCTAAACTCCCTGTGGGTGAAGTAGTTTCAGGAGTTCTGCTCATTCTCATGGAAGTAAACTAATTGAGGTTTTCCAAAGTTTAGATTAGCCATTTAATCATAGAATCATAGAATCATAGAATGGTTAGAGTTGGAAGGGACCTTCAAAGATCATCTATCCCAACCCCCCTGCCATGGGCAGGGACACCTCTCACTACAGCAGGTTGCTCAAAGCCCCATCCAGCCTGGCCTTAAACACTTCCAGGGATGGGGCCTCCACAACTTCCCTGGGTAACCTGTTCCAGTGCCTCACCACCCTCACAGTAAAGAACTTCTTCCTAATATCTAACCTAAATCTCCCCTCTTCCAATTTAAAACCATTACCCCTTGTCCTATCACTAGACTTCCTGACAAAGAGTCCCTCTCCAGCTCTCCTGTAGGCTCCCTTCAGATACTGAAAGGCTGCTATCAGGTCTCCCCGGAGCCTTCTCTTCTCCAGGCTGAACAGCCCCAGCTCTCTCAGCCTGTCCTCACAGGAGAGGTGCTCCATTCTTCTAATCATCTTAGTGGCCCTTTGCTGGACCTGTTCCAACAGTTCGATGTCCTTTCTATGTTGAGGACTCCAGAGCTGGACACAGTACTCCAGGTGGGGTCTCACAAGCGCAGAGTAGAGGGGGAGAATCACCTCCCGTGCCCTGCTGGCCACGCTTCTTTTGATGCAACCCAGGATACGGTTGGCTTTCTGGGCTGCCAGCGCGCACTGCCGGCTCATGTTGAGCTTCTCATCCATGAGCACTCCCAAGTCCTTCTCCTCAGGGCTGCTCTCCAGCCATTCTCTGCCCAGCCTGTATTTATGCCTGGGATTGCCACGTCCCAGGTGTAGGACTCTGCACTTGGCTTGGTTGAACTTCATGCCATTTGCATTAGCCCACCTCTCAAGCCTGTCCAGGTCCCTCTGGATGGCATCCCTTCCCTCCAGTGTGTCAACCGCGCCACCGAGCTTGGTGTCATCGGCAAACTTGCTGAGGGTGCACTCGATCCCACTGTCCATGTCTCCAACAAAGATGTTAAATAGCACTGGTCCCAGTACTGACCCTTGCGGGACACCACTCGTCACTGGCCGCCACGTGGACATTGACCCATTAACCACAACCCTTTGAGTGCGGCCATCCAGCCAGTTCCTTATCCACCGAGTGGTCCATTCATCGAACCCGTGACTCTCCAATTTGGAGACCAGGATGTCATGCGGGACAGTGTCAAATGCTTTGCTTAAGTCCAGGTAGATGACGTCCATTGCTCTGCCTTTGTCCACCAAGTTCGTGGCAGTATCGTAGAAGGCCATCAGGTTTGTCAGGCAGGAATTGCCCTTGGTGAAGCCATGTTGGCTGTCTCCAATCACCTCCTTATTCTCCATGTGCCTTAGGAGAGATTCCAGGAGGATCTGCTCCATGATCTTGCCAGGCACAGAGGTGAGACTGACTAGCCTATAGTTTCCTGGGTCCTCTTTTTTTCCTTTCTTGAATATTGGGGTTATGTTCCCCTTTTTCCAATCCACAGGAATTTCACCAGACTGCCACGATTTCTCAAATATGATGGAAAGTGGCTTCGCAACTTGGTCTGCCAGCTCCTTCAGGACCCGGGGATGAATTTCATCAGGTCCCAGTATGTACCATGACCCTTGAAGAGCAGGCCAAGTACACATTCTGTCCCACTCTTCCATAACCTATTAGAGAACCACTCTGGATTTCAGAGCCTCTCCAGGGACCACAGAATGCTAGCATCTGCCAGGAAAAAAAAAAAAAGTGGAGAGTTTAAAGGGATAGAAAGATGAGAGCTCACTTATTACTAGCCAGGAATTAGGAAATTAAAAGCCAGAAGTGTGTTTGGGACTGGAAGTAAAATAAAAATTTTCTCACCACCTTTACCTTCTCTCCCAAAGACTATCAAAACAGTCTTTTAAAACAGTAAACCAGACGTGTCTGATCATATTAATTTGAATTTCCTGCATAGTCATTACTACTCTCTGTAAAAGTTTTGCCTCTCTTATTGGCCTGGCAAGTGCTCTCTGGTCTGGTCTAGTCAGAGAAGAGGACTCAATGTTCTGTTAGATATATGAAGACAAAGAAGTGCTTGACAAAAAGGCAAAATGCTGTTCCTACCAATAGGAGACAGGAAACGCACGTGCCCTATTTTTTCCATAGGATGTCACTGTTACGGTCATTGAATAAGTTGTTCAAGAGCATAGACTGTCACTCAGAGATGAGGCTGAAAACTTGGGATCTTCATGTCTCAGCTCTTTGCTCATACCACATGCGTTTCTTTGCGTTTGTGATTATAGTTATTGTAAAACAAGGAGTTTGAAAAAGTTCTTGTATAGATGCTTTTACACCTGTTCCATTCTGATTAGCCCAGAAGTGCCCATATCAGCCTGCAGTCATGTAGAGAATGGGTTGCCATCATGTAGAGAATGGGTTGCCATCCAGAGTCCCAAACATATATTAGCTTGAGTTTCCTTCACTGCAGCGTTCGCTGACAGCTCCCAGAGGTGTTTTCAGTGAGGAGTTCTTGGAGAAAATGGTGTAGGCAGGGTCGGGAAAAGGAAAGTGTAGCCAGAATATCCCTGATATAAAGCAGTGTCCTTATCATTCAGTACCACTTTGAGCAGGCATATTCTAGAGCTGTTAGCAGAGCAGAAGGAGGCAGATGCTATGGTTACCATTGTTACTTCTGGCCCGTAACCTGGAGGCACAGGATTCTCCTGGGGGCTTGGAGATGTAGGGTTAATGTCCTTCATGCTGAACATGTTGAACACTGTCACTCTAATCTTTAGGTGCCATATGAGAAGAAATCCTGCTGTTTTTGCTTGTAGACATCTTAAAAAGTGAAAATGAAGGGTCATTTGAAGTGGGTGTACAGAAAGAAATTATTTAGGCCCTAGTTCCATGAGGGGAGATGACAGCTGTGAATCTCAGTCTAAGTTAGACTTCCAGGAGAAGCTTAAATCTCAGGGAGTGTGAGAGTTTGAACACAGCATTTATAGGGCATATTGCCCTTTCTGGTTTCCTCTTGCTCGACATAATGGTTGTTGTGGTTCGCAGCCTCAGGTTCTTCACTTGTCCTAATCACAGCTTGAGAATCAGGATCTGATTCTGGTTTTGAGAAATCTGTGGTCCAACACCATCATTGTGGTGATGCTGAGTGTCACCAGGAACTTTCTTTTCACAGGTGTCTGTATGGTGCCTCTCCCACTGTATTAGTAAACATAACAGAAGAGTGGCAAAAGTAAAACCCAAAGCAACTCAAAATAATTCTGTGTATCAGTAGATCTATACATTATTTATCCATGCTTGAATTTTAATGAAGAGGAATACCATTTACTCATTAGTTTAGAAGCCAAAAATACCCACCACTTACACGTTGACTTTGGGCTGTCTTCTGTTCCAGATCCTACATTTTTCTTCCATTTCCCAGACAGAAGATATTAAACGTCAGTGTTTGACAGGCATTATTTTTGCTACTTTACCAGTAAGTAATGCAGATCAGCAGTTACTGTAAGGGTTGACTGTGTTCCACACAGAAGGTTCTTATTTGTAGTCCCACTCTGTGATATAGTGAAATGAGTTGCAACATGGTGAGACGTGATGTTAGAAGTTTCTGCAGTCTAACTGGCCAGCTACAGGAAGGCTCAAATTTGAAGACAATATTGTAGGCTGACAGAACCTTACCCTACTATGTTGTTTGGTGGGTAGGGAAGATTCAGGCAGCTGCTTTTTCAGTACCCTGAGAACTGGATGATGAACATTTGTATAAGTGCACTGCAGACGGCCATGAATAATCTTGTCCTGGCTGAAATAAATGGCAATATTTTGTCTTCATTTAGATCAGAATATTACCTTCTGGCTTCCTTTCTTGTTAGGGTCATTCAGAGCATAGTTCCCTTAAGGCACCTGAACCAGTTTGCTCGGCACCAGCAAAATGTCTGCGAATGACTGCGTATATTTTGTGTATACATATTTAAGTAGAAAAGTATGTATTAGACAAGGCAATGAGGAAACAACCTTTCAAGCTTGGTAACCCAATCCAATCACTGCAACCTACGAAGTTCAATTTGCATTTGAAATGGAAATTTAAGGTAGGTTTGTGTCTAGTATGTTCAGCTAATTGAGGAAATATACTTTGTTCTTGCAATTCTTTTATTAGAACTGAGTGGCTTTAAAGCCACTTGTTACCATATTTCATTGAGGTACTCCCTTAAAACACAATTAAAAAGGTAAGTATTCCAAATGATGTAAGATAAAAGTGTAAAAGGTCTGTTTAGGGTACGAGTGAAGGGATGAGTCATTCCTACCCTAGGCTATTCTGGAGTTATGAAAAAATTAAAGTAGAGATCAGTAGAAAGGGGAAAGATGTTTTAAAAGTATAGTGAAATTGGTGAAGAAAGGGAATGGAAAGGGCAGAAAAGGTGGTAGTAGGCAATAGAGGTCTAGAAATTAGAAAAAAAGATAGTAGAAGGAGGCTGGAGGGGCAGGGAACAAGGAGTTACTATAAATAGCCAAAGTCTCTTGGGGAGAAATATCTGTCATCTTGTTATATCCCTACAAATTGACACTTCTATCACAGTTACTGTCACTGATGTTCTGCAAATGCTCCACTGAAAAAGATGTTAAAGACATAGTGATGAAAATGTCATTTTTTAAGTGCAAGTAAGGATAGCAAGGTTCAACTCCTAACTGCCTTAGTAGTTCTCTCTAAGTTACAGCCCTAATATTTATTAATTTGGGGTGAATTTTGAAGCCCTAGAGTATTAAAGTATCTGCAGGAATGTATCCTAACCTTAAGCACACCCAAAGTCTTGCCATCATAAGACTGTTTCCAATTGTTTTTAACTCCAGTACTTCCCATGCTGAATGCCTCAAATAAAATTTCAGTGTTAGTGAATGGGGTGGTGAGGATTGTATTGTCCTTCCTGAAAAGCGGTTTGCAAGTGAGTACAGGTTCTGCATGGTAACAGTTACTTGCATGGAAACATTGATTTGTTAATCATCTAAAGTCTGAGTATTTAACTGTGCAGCCTTGGTGTGTTCTTAACCCATTTTTTTCAGTGTAGTATTTGTAGCTTTATTAGCTAGAAACCCTTTTGTGGAATTCAGAAGGCAGTAGTTTCTTTTTTACATCATATTAGTAGTTCAAGCATGAAAGACTTTGGCTGTTCCAAAAGCAGTTTTGCTACCCAATGCAGTCTTACCTAAATAAAGTTAAGACCTACTGCCACAACTGGGGAGAAATTGTATGTGCAGTGATGTCAGAAAACTTATCAAAGAATTTCCATTTACTATATGATTACACATTAAAATGGCCTTAAAATAATCTCCATATTAGCTATATTAAAATACACCTGAATATTGAATACTTTTGTATCTGGCATTCTCATCATGTAGGTTCATATTTCCATTAAGGAAAGCAAATGAGACAATGCATTTCAGCGTGGCTATTTCATGATTCAGATCATCAGCTCATTTCCTCACTGACTGTGCTCAAGTCAAACATAGTCTTAAATTCCGTTGCTCAGATTTTCAAGCAAGAGTTTTTTCTAGAGCTGTATCACTTCCATCTGTACACTTTAAAATATGTCAACCATCCCTTCCTCAATTATTTGCATGATTGCATATAGTTCTGTTTTGAGATGAAATAGATATATAAGCAATTGGTTTTTAATGTTGCTGCTTTCTGACAGGCTTTCAGAAACATAGGGTTTTTATTAATTGTTACAAAAAAGACAACATGCTTAAGGCAATTAAGTTCAATGAATTAAGTATGCATAGATAGTGCATATACACAGGTTGTGTCAGTTGCCATTATGTGTTCTCAACTAGACATCTTTGAAGACGCAAAACAAGAATTGACAGATAAGAGGTATGAGAAGTGTTTTATTTCAGGTGGGACAAAAAGGAAGAAAAAACACAACTGTCAGTTGTTATCAGTGAGTTCTAAATTTCTGCTAAAACATAGAAAAGAAGCACTGTTACAGGGTTATGCTGATCTTTCTTTTTGTTTACTTGGACTGAGCTTAAATTCTATTGATAAATTGTCCTTTTGAATACCCTGAAGTCTTGTTCACAGTGAATTTCCGTAGTGCAGCATATTAGAGGAGGAACAGTTTGGAGCCTTTACATTGGGAAAAGATTGCCAGAGGGAATGAATCCAAATGGCACTAAAATAGTAAAGCTCTTAGGAAACTTAATGGTATAGAAGACAAGTTATTTTACGTTCCAGGCTATGTACTGATCCTAAGTGCTATCAAGAAACTGCTTGAAAACTTCTTCCATAAAGAAAAAAAAGATGGGTCATCGTCATAGGAGACTCCCTTCTGAAGGGAACAGTAGGCCTGATATGCAGACTGGACCCACTTCTTAGGGAAGTCTGCTGCTTCCCTGGGGCCTGGGTTAAAGATGTGAAGAGAGAGCTTCCTACCCTGCTACAGCCCTCAGATTATTATCCATTATTGATTTTTCAGGCAGGCGGCGATGAAGTTGCATCCAGAATTCTGAGGGCAATCAAGAGATACACTGGGGGTGTTGGTTGACAGTGGGCTGAACATGAACCAGCAGTGTGCCCAGGTGGCCAAGAAGGCAAATAGCATCCTGGCTTGTTTTGGAAACAGTGTGGTCAGCAGGACTGAAGAAGTGAATGTACTCAGCACTGGTGAGCCCCCACCTTGAATAATGTGCTCAGTTTTGGGCCCCTCATGACAAGAAAGACATTGAGTTGCTGGAGAGTGTCCAGAGGGCGGCAATGAAGCTGGTGAGGGATCTGGAGAACCAGTTTTATGAGAAGTGGCTGAGGGAACTGGGGTTGTTCAGCCTGGAGAAAAGGAGACTGAGAGGAGACCTTCTCACTCTCTACAACTCCCTGAATGGAGGTTGTAGCAAGGTGGAGGTCTGTTCTCCCAAGTAACAGGTGATAGGACAAGAGGAAATGGCCTCAAGTTGCACCAGGGGACATTTAGATTGGATATTAGGAAAAATTTCTTCACTGAGAGGGTTGTCAAGCATTGGAACAGGCTGCCCAGGGAGGTGCTGGAATCACCATCCCTGGAGGTATTTCAAAGACGAGTAGATGTGCTGAGGGACATGGTTTAGTGGTGGGTTTGGCAGTGTTAGGTTAATGGTTGGACTTGATCTTAGAGTTCTTTTCCAACCTAAACAATTCTATGATTCTATTCTAAGTCACTGCAACCACAATCCAAGGCACCTTAAGTCCAATATTTTCAGGCAAATTCGGTTTCATAATACTATAATAGTCTGTTGTGCATCCCTGAAGATTTTCACACAAACATTTTTTCTAAATGAACTTTAGGCATTATAGGATGATACTGTGATACCGACCATTAATTCTAAAGATGTTTGATTGTTATCTGGGCTACTTATGCATCCTTGGCCTTTATCTTGGTATTTTCTGAGTCCAGAGCCTTTATACCATTTTTCAGGTATATTGATCTTCAATCATGCAGTAAGCATGCCCAATTTGTTCTTTTTGAGCTAACACAATGTGTCAGTTGTGCAGACCACTCCTCCTCATTTTTATTTGAAGATCATTTTATCTTCAGATGAAATTTGATATCCTACTGTTGTTTTAAATATTCTCACCTCCATCCTTAAGACTTTACCTGCAATCACCCTTCATGACTTTCAAACTAGACAGCAATCCTTCAGTTTGACATTTTGGCAACTCATCAGTCAAATCATCTCATGTGGAGAAAAGGAGGGTACTTGACTATTCTGTGACAGTTAAACCAGCCATTCCCCATGCGATTTACATAGAATCAAAATATATTCCAGGAAGGCAATAGTTAACCATATACGAAAAGCATGAATAAAGTGTGTAGGTGGAGCTGCAGTCGATATATTCTTTTTGCATGTAATTTAGTCATTATTGGCAGGATGGAAGTGATACTGTTTGCCTGCAAAAATTAGGAAAGGATGATAAAAAATTGATACATTTTCAACCTGTGTAAAGTATGGTATATCTTTAGTCTTTATGACATTGAAAGCTCACACTATTCTACCTGGTGCAGTGGTGCTTGGCCGGTATTACTTAATCATTCTAATGTTAATGAGGCTGTTGAGACTAAAGGTTTTATGCTGGTGTTTTGGCTTCACTACACTAGTCTATCAATGTGTAATGGTATTTTAAAGCCTTATACAAACCCACAACAGATGCATTAAAACCATCATGTTATGAAATCACCAAATCAGGGTGCAATTAGGATTGCATAGTTTAGTTTTTATAAAACAGCAACACACCACTTTAGTGCTCTGAAGCAAATCCAAAAGAGCAAAGTCAGTCAGGGCTGTATTTGGGCAGCAATGGGTAGCAGTCTGGGATGTAACTATTATAATATTTAACTTTAATAGACTGCTTGAGGACAGTGGCCGTACAGGGTCACTGGAGTCAGTGGAGGCATGTAATTGCCTCTGAGAGTTTCTCCTCTAGAAACTTACCTCAAATGTCATCCCCACCTCCCAGCTTCTGCTTACCAAGTATGGAAGAAGCCAAGTTTAGTGGCCTTGAAAGCATGTCTCTTGGTCTTAGATGCCACAACAGCACCTAAGTAAGCAATCTGAATATGGCTATTGAAGACCGTATTACAGCCCATATTCCATTCCCCCCAAAGCAGAAGAGGGTTACAGTCCTTCAAGTGGAAAAATGTACCCCTTCCTTGCCATGCGAGACGTGTTGTGTGGTGGCATGCTGGGAGGAGAGCTGAGCCATCCCTCTGGCTGAGGGATCTGCTGCTCAGTAGTCACTCAGAGCTGCCAAGACCCTGCACAGGAATCTCATTTCTTTAGAATCTGATTTCCAGGTTTGCAATGTGTGAGACAATACTGCAGCAAGATAACAAGAGCCTTTTAAGTGGGTATTTATCAAAAGGGCAAATAATGCTGCAAGGAAGGCTTGAGAGAGTAAATGCTGCATTTCCATCCAGTGCCAGGAATGTGAGAACAGTTTTATGGTCCTTGCCATCGAGCGTGTAAGGATTTTGTACCCATTCCTCCCCCATTCCTCCACTTCCTGCTAATTTTGGAGCTGCTTTACCTGTGCAAGTTAAGTTTAAAAGTTATGATGCTATTTAGAATTAAGTGTCTGTCTGTGTATTCTGAAGGAGCTCTGATTATTTTGGATTCTTTCTAAAATAATTAAACTCAGAATATTTTATAAATATTAAACTGTAGGCAAGGCAAGTCAGACTGCTAGACAATAGGTACCTTAAATACTCATTACTTTGGTAAGTATTAGATAGTCGTAAACCCATGGCAATTAGGGGAAAGAACTGAAAAGAGAGGACATAGCAGGAGTTCTTCAATAACTGCCTCAGCCAGCCAGCTGGTCTGGAATAGCAGTTGCACTTGCGTCCTATCTTGAACACCAACCCACAGGGTCAGAGCAAAGTATTGCGTGTATCCTCAAGGGCTGCCCCAACACACTGTTGGCAATGCATCTTGCTGGGTAGGAGAAGGATTGAAAGATGTAACCGTTGTCTTGCTGGGAGAAAGGAAGCGATGGAGAAAGAGGGGGTGAAGAATGGGAGAACAACGTGGTTGATTCCCATTGTGCAAACTGGATGGTGTGAAAGGAAGTCGAAGAAGGAAACATGGCTTTAAAAGTTTGTTGTTCTCTGCTTGGCTGTTAAAAGACATACTGTTGTTTTGTAAACAATTAGTGAACATTTTGTTTGAAATATAATTTTAAATATTTTGTGCATTCTGCCTGCTTACTACATAAGTCTGTGTTCTATAGGAGGATATGAAGTTTTGCTTCATAGTTCATTGAACTGCTTGAAATAAAATAGAATCAAAACCATGGCCAAACCTGTGAAAGTCTAAATTTCAATAATTTTTCAGATTGTATATAAAGGAAAATACATTATTGATAATTTAGATTTGGGAACATGATCTGACCCCACTAAATACATACTTTTGTCAAATGACTTATGGAACAGTACAGAGACAACCCGAGACATGCAATGCAGTTCACAGATCTTTACCGACTGATTGTTCTCTGTTCGTTTGCATGGCTTCATTTTACATTGGTCTTTTTTTTCCCCCCAAGCAAACACACTTTGCTTGCTAACAGGATACCAGCTGCTGTTCTAATTTAACATTGAGTCCCTGTCCCAGTTTCACATTTGTGATATGCTAATATAAACTTAGCTGTGCTTCTCCAATACACTTAAAGTGGAAAGAAATCTTGTTCCTTTCTATTGGGTTGTGTGATAATATAGTCCTGCAGCCTCATACTACCATGAACATATAGCAGAATGTTGTAGGCTATTTTCTACTGGATTTTAAAGCTAACTGACAGTGCTGAATCTTGTTGCATGTTTTTCTCTTTCAAATAGCTATTTTGTTTCATTCTGAAGTGTTTACTAGAGATGGGGAAAACAACCTGTCATATTGATCTCTAATGTATATGATTACATGAGTATACTTTACTTTCCTTAATTAGCACTGTGTAGATCTGTTAGATTTTATGTCTGGCTACAAAATGAATAATCACAACTTAAAAACCTATCAAAATCATGAAAGTCAGTGGAAAGAATCACCAGTATCAATGATTTGGCTTTAGCCCATCCTGTCAAATCTTCACTTTGTGATGCAAGTTTATGTAGGAAGGTGGGGAAATATGTAACATAATTTCACTTAATGTCCTTTTGATATGCCTCCTACGTCTATTCCCAACTTATGAAGTATAGCAGAGGAATGGAAAAGTCTAAGAGCTCTGAAGTCTGGATCTAAGTCTGGTTTAGATTCAGGTTCCTTCCTTTCTGAAAATAAAACAAACATTGTTTATTGCCCTTGAAAATAAATTTTGTTTATTTTTATGGCTATGAGACACTCATTGATAATGCTGGGAATCAGGAAAGAATTCATAGGGTAAGTAAGAAACAGATGAGGTAGCGACATGGTCTGCAGTGGGGAGTGCTGCAAAATATCATACCTAATGGTTGCATGATGCAAATAGCAGTAAGATTGGGGAAGAAGGAAGACTGTAAAATGCAACATGCATGACATTTAGAGAAAGGCCATCACCTTGGGAACAACTGAACAGAGGCGTGGCAGGTTTGGCCATGCATCCTCCTCCTCCTTCATCTTTTTTACCATGCGTCCAAAAAATGGTGCCAAATGATGCTTGTTTGTCTCCGGCTGCCATGTGTACGTAATAGGCTGATGGTGTTTGCCTGCAACATCCCAACCTGCTTTAGGAGGCAGCTTAATACCAAACTCAGACAGAAGGGAGGTGGGAGAGGCTTTTGAAGAGCAGTTGTGAACTGTTGTGAACTGTGAGTAGTCATCAAATAGGGGGAACACCAGGCTTATCATTTGCTTTATTTTTTAAATTTGGTTAGTAAAACCATTGTGAGGAAGGAGGCTGTGATGGTAAAACTGATAAAAAGTGGGAACTGAGGAGAGTAATAGAGGAAAAGATTTCTAAGTGATAAATCTGTCAGTTATATTATTAATATTTCATATGTAGCCTTTATAGAAAGTTGACAGTGTCTTGGAACTAACAAATGTAATAAGAGGGATGTATGGTTAATACTTCAATGATCTATCATTTTGAAGTGTTGCAGCAGTCATAAAGATGTTATAATTTCTAAGGAAGCCACTGAGACCAGAAGGAATGTGTTAATTATGGGCTAGAAATATGACTGAAAATTCAAAGAAATCTCTGGCTACAGTATACAGAGAGTGTGCTGCTTGCATTTCATATCTCAAAGCCTAGCCACAGAGTGCAAAGAAGGGGATGACCCTCAGATATCACATGCATGCTTAGATGAAATGCTGATCCTGGAGTCACAAGGGATAAACAAATCAAGGCAGAGGAAGATTACAAAGGTCTCAAGTGGGTGCACAAAGAAATCCCCAGGACAAGCTGAAGTGGGGGTAAACCTAAGTAGATAGCAGATCATCTGGGGAGAAACAAAAGTTTAAGACATCCATGCTTAACACACATGTTTAAGCATGCTCCAGGGCTGTGTCTCACTTTGTTTTGGGGTGGTTTTTTTTTTGAGTGGTGTGGATATTTGTTTTTGAATTAGTGATCTAGAATCCTTTACATTCCACTTAGGGAAACAGATGCTTTTTGTGCCTAGACAGACCTCTTAAACAGAACAAATGAAATAAGTTCTAGAAATACTAGTTTCTTTTACCTACCGTGAATAGAGCTGACAATGATCAGCTCTCCTACTTGAGACAAATCCAAGCCCTTGTTTATAATACTATAATCAGGAAGTTAATTATTTGGTCTATAAAATGAATGCTACTTTATTTTATGCTTGTCTAATGTTTAAAGCAGTCTGAATTAAATCTGTCAGGCAGAGGGCACCCTATCTTCTTGAAGCCAACGCTTGAATGAACGAAGGCTGCATACCAAACCTTGGGCTGCCTAAACTCAAAAACTCATATTATTTGTTTTAAAGTTAGAATTCTCATAATTATATTGGACCTCGTGACTGAGAAATGAATTGTCTCATCAAACTGCATTTGAAGTAAAAAACCCAGAAAAGTAGTGCAGGACTTCTGATACCTGCCCCCTGCTGACCTGGGATAATCAATTCAAGAACTGGTACTGTCAACAGCAAGAGAAACCTGCTGTGCCAAACACTGTTACATGTCCCTCTGCCAAAGGGTAGGCTGTGAGGAGTGGGACCCATCTTGTCTTAAAAGTACAGGGTAAATTTATAATATGTGGTCTTTTTATTAAGATTATTTTGTGTCTCAGGACTCCTTAGAGCGCAAGATGTTTATACTACAAGTCAGTCTAAGGTGGCTGTTATGAGTTTGTAAAACTTATGCCATAGTTTTTGGAGATGCATCTCACATTCACTTTTGTTTAAATGCTATGGACACTTGGCCTGGCACCTACTAACGCCCAGTACAGTTTCTGATTGGTGCCTGTTTTGCTTTTGCTGAAAATATGTCAATAAATGTAGAGTAAATCTTGCTTTAATGCATCTACGAAGACATCACTTGGCTGTTCATCCACATCCCTCAGCGGTCATACTGACTAGTCTGAATTTTCATAAACTTTTGTAATGATTATTTTGGTGGTCATCTTCTCTCACAAGTTTGTTTTGACAGAATATTTTTACTGAGCAAATTGAAGAAAACATAACCATGGCAAAATTCTCCAGAGTCTGATAATCCGGTAGATACACAGTACACATAGGACTTCACTTAGTTTCTCTTTAGCAAAGGGAATTGCAAAATTATTTCATGATACCTTAGACAGACAGTGGTTTAGAATACAGTACATACAAAAAGAAGAAGTAAAACCTGGCTGGTGAAAAGCCATTGAGAAAAAATGACAAGAAAACAACTGCAAGAAAATATGAGCTTCTGATGTGGAATAATTGAGTCTTTCACAGGGTGAAATATAATCACAGTCTTAACATGTAACAAGAAGCTTAGAGCATGAAGAGAAAGTATCTTATTTTCTAAGATAAAAAAAGATAGTGACTTTTACTGAGTGGCTTGAATAAAAACATATTTTCACAAAATGGGGCTTTTTAAGGAATACTTCTGCAGATCCTTCAGTGAGAAGCATGGGAGCTTCTTATAAGCTGTAATTCAGCCACACCCATTCCCTTTGGAAAAGCATGATGGAATTTATACACTTCAGACACATGAGAAATAAATGGGTTTGGGAAAGGTGTAATAGAGATCATACAATGCTTTCTCTGTAGCTGTCGAAAACTTGCAGGAAAGTGAAAAGAGACTGGTTGAGGTCTAACTCTGCAGACACAGAAGTCTTGGTAAGCCAGGATGAAGTAGATCAAGCCTGAAACAGAGAGTGGGGATTTCAGTTGTTTCTCCTGCCAAGTGAGAGAGATTCTGGATCCGTGATTTGGCACTTACTGATTTGCGTGGTTGAATCAATCTGCTTTGGGATTTGCTTAAAATTTTAAACTTGGGCTGGAACAAGTGACTTTCTGTGCACACATGTGCGTGTATCTTTGTTTTTAAGCTTCCTTTGGGTACTGGCTGCATTTGGGGAAAAAAAAAAGTATCCATTTCCATAGTCTCTTTCAAAGTCTCGACCAGGCTATACTCTCCAACCAGGCCTCCCAGAGCCATATTGGAGCATATCTACATTTTACATATCTGAAAACGAAGGACATTTGGATAGGATAAGGTTAACTATATGTCTTTGCTTGTGCCTTCCCACTTTTCAAGACAAGTAACCTGATCTGGTATTTGACCAAACTCACTGTAATTCAAATGTGATTTTTACACCATCTGCTTGATTTTACCTTTGACACATCATCTTGTCATTGTGGCAGGAAACGTGACATATTTAAATTTTCACCAGTCATGATGAGTACCAGAGCAGAAGGCTAGACCTGATATTGCAGCAGACCTCCACTTGTAGGTAAACGTGGTGAAAGTTTCTGTAGCCAATTTGAAGCTATGCAATTTTTCCAGTTTTTCAACTGACATCAGGATCTGAGCGGAGCTGTGCTGACCTTCCTTTGGAGGAGGCTGTGTATTGAGCTACTCTGCAGTTGAGCGTGGAAGACACATACAACTAATAAATGGCCTCAGGTGGCACTAGGGGAAGTTGGACACTAGGAAAAATTTCTTCACTGAAAGGGTTATCAGGCACTAGAACAGGCTGCCCAGGGAAGTGGTTGCATCACCACCTCTGAAGTTATTTAAAAGATGTATAGATGTAGTGCTGAGGAATATACTTTAGTGGTGGACTTGGCAGTGCTAGGTTAATGGTTGAACTTGATGATCTTAAAGGTCTTTTCTAACCTAAATAATTCTATGATTCTAATTTTTTTTTTTTTTTTTTTTTTTTTTTTTTTTTGGG
>VZSF01007163.1:69235-86109 GCA_013398295.1 Chionis minor
ACTGCCCTTTTTTTTTTTTTTTTTTTTTTTTTTTTTTGTAGGGACCATGTATTCATTTAGAGCCTAAATAGTTTGCATCTGGAAAACATTGGTGAGATGAGACAAGACCAGTGGTTTTAGAACTTTATATTTAAACTCATTTTTCCTTGGGAATCTGCTGATGTTTAGACATTTATACCACTTTCTTATGGGCTTTATGCTGCCACCCACAATCATAGTATCTAATCACAGATTTATCTTGAAGTTGCAGTGTGTATTTATTGTATTTTAATGAGGGCAAAATAAATTCTGTACTTTATCAAATGCATCTGGCAAGTTTGACAGAAATACCCAGCCACTGTGTATTTAGAGATCCTCAGATTATTGATTACTGCAATGAAGAAATTTGAAAAAAAAAGGATATGTGTGCACATTCTCCCACCAAGTGAACAAAAGAGACTTGTGGTTGTCTGGCATCCTTTTTTTTTTCAGAAAACTGGGAACAAGATGGCTTGATGATTGTACTGTGACCAAATCCCTTGTACTGACCACTTTTGAACCTATATTTACACATGTTCCTGTAAAGGGAAGGGCTGTCTGACCCAATTACACTGAAAGGAAAACACAAGAGCAGGAAATTTATTTTTGTTTTGAAACATTTTCCACCCTCTATCATGCCTTCTTGCTTTCGTCAGTACCAATGTCAATCTACTTTTTTCCAGAAATGTTTCTTTTTACCTTAGAAATCAGTTTTTATCTATAAAAATGGAAGACAAGGCAGAAAAGTTTCAGTTTGTATAAATTTTTCATTCATGTTAAAATAAGTAGTTCATTTGTTTAGCCTCAACATCCTCAAATCTCTGTTTTCACTTTAGCAGTGGAGTGCCTTCTAGCATCATGTATTTTGGGTTGCACTGTTGCATTCATCCTGTTCATGTCCAGAATTGAATGGATCCAACATGTGACTGAGAACAAGAAGCTGTGAATGTAACCAGGAGCAGGGCTGCCACAGGGTGCTGGTAGGGAAGGATACCTCCTAACACCCTCATCCAGTAATCCCTGATGACTTTTTAAGGTGGGACTTTCAGGGTTTGGGCACTTCATTCACTGTGCGTAGTCCAAAACACTTTTATTGCAGCTGGAAACAAGCACCTCTCTAATGATATAGGTTTCTAGGTTTTGGCAAGGAAAGATGAAATTACAAATGAATCATGAAAACATTTTGTTGGATCAGTCATTTGCCTTTTCATTCGTCTTACTTTGCCTTTTATTCTAAATAGCTTTTGTTCAAAGTACTAGAGATGCTTGCTTAGTTATTCAGTGTGCTTGTGCGCTGAGAGCCTCTGATGATTTCTTGGCTTCAAACCGTCCTCAGGAAGCTATTCATAGCGATTTGCACATGGAGGGCAGTCCTCATCTTCAGTTAATTTGAATATGAAAACAGATTCCAGATATTTTACCTTGTATTAATTTATTTCAGAAGGCATTTCATGCTCTTCATATGTCTTTTATTATTAGGCCTCTCTTCATCAGTTCACCCGCTTTCTCAACAAGTTCACATCTCTTCATGTCTCACACACACATGTGCACACACCAACACACACTTGCAAATGCATGAAAGTACTGCTATTACAAAATTACTTTCTATAGCATAGACTCGGAAGCAGATGCTCCTGCTCACATCCAGACCTTCCCACTGAAGAAAATCAGATTCAGTGAAATAGTATTTCTTCTTTTAAACAGGCGTTATTAGGAAGCTTCTTGGCATAACAAGATTGAGACCGCAAGACTCTGTGTCTGTATCAGAATAATTAGCTAAAGTTAATCTTGGATCTTCCTTGCTGCCCTGTTACCCCTATGTGTGTATCCAGTCAACACAGATAGCAATTTATTATCCCCTTCTTCCCTCTGGCAGCCATTGACATTCTAACATTAGATACAGGAGTTGGTGACAACTGCTCTGTCACTACTCTTAATCCCTAATTAGGTGAATGGAGTTACCAGCCCACTGACCATGTGTCAGAGAATAGTCAGTTAATAAGTAGGTGGGGGAAGAGTCGCAAATTAAACGTAACACGATCAGTCTGGAAGTTGGTATTAAAAATATCATTTTAAACTGAGTAATTCGGTATTTGCCAAAATGTTTTCCATTGTTCAGAAGCTTTCTGCAGGCCCCCACATAACCACGCAGATTTCAAGTTTTACAAAACGTTGAAGCAGTCACATAGTTTGAAACAACGGTGCCAATTATCTTCCCTCTCTCTGAGGGATACGGAAAAAAGACAACTGTGATTCCTGAGACTTCTCAAAGGACAATATTCTCGAGTCATTGCTTTAAATGAGTATTTTGTTATAGGTTACAAAATTAGGAGGCAAAAAACCCCCTTATGTAAAAAAGTAGGAAAGGTAAAAGTCTGCTAGAATAATGACAAAATGTTTTCTCCTTTTTTCGACTAGAAGCTTAATTGTATTGTTCTCACTCCCTGGGAAATGTCTTGTCTTGCCAAGTGAGACATCTGATCTGCAGTTTGCTACCCGCTTTTATACACACAGTCCTTCCACAGGATCTCAACACTACAAAGTCAAGGTAGAGGGAAGCCCTTCCACTTTGCCATTGATCCCTCCATGGTTCATGGCTTCCTGTGACTTCTCAGTCTAACTTTGAGCCACAGAGAAACATTTTCTTTGATTTTCAGGTGATTTAAAGACAATGGATATTAGGGTCCTTGGTTGCATAGGCACTGCTAAAAAATATATGGAAGTATTTTCATTAAGAATGCAACCTCTCTGCAAGACGCTGGATTTCTTTAAATACTCAGTGGGATCTAATAGATAAACTGGGTACTGCAGTTGTCAGTGAAACTCTTTAGTTTTCCATAGAGGATGAATTGAACAGGAAACTACTATTATATATATATTAAATAAAATTCTGGGTATTTGGTTTGTTTCGGTCCGGATTTTTTTGCCTCTAAATATGCCTTTTGGCTTCATGCCTCATACTGCACCCAAGGTGTATTATTATGGCATAATACTGCACATCCTGTCATGCCATATGTTCCAGCAGATGTTCTTCAGAATTATTTTTCCACCATTTGAAATTCATTTCAGTATATTCTTTAATTACGTAAGTTTCTGATTCTTCTGCAATTTAAAAGGCAAGACTCCTATGATCTGAATATATGTATATTTTATACATACGTACACACAATTGTATGTTAATATTTATACACAGCGTCTGCATAGCGCATACACAGATATGTCTGTTTAATATTAATCCATAGTCATTGGATAAACAACAGGAGTGAAATTAGAGTTTAAGACAAGATCTGGAAAGAAGTACATAGAAAACATCCAGTATGGCACATTTAGAGCTTCAGGGGAAATTTCTTGTAAGTGCTCTCATTTCATGCAAACCCTTGTCATCCTTTTTCATGGATGATACTGAAGTGAAACACTTGGATGAAAAGAGATCGATAACTATTTTTAAAGGAATTTAACTTCTAAAAAAAAATCTCAAAAAATTACTAACCAAAATTATTTATCACAATATAGTGATTCACATGTTGTTTTGTTACTGATTTGATAGCTTTATTGACATAAATTTTAGGCATATCTTAAATTTATTATTGCTTGTTCTTTTTATTTTTTTTTCTTTCAAAAGAATTGAACTATTTCTTTATACCTCTTTGGAGAGATTCAAATGTTATGGATTTATTGGACATAAATAAGAATTAATTAGAAAAATCTGTGTGGTAAATATTCCAGATTTCCTATTTTAATAGACAGATATTTATAAATGGGATTCTTTAAAGGGTCTGATTCAAAACTCATGGAAGGAGATCAGAAGGTCCCCTGCTGATTTTGAAGGACTTGCAATAGAGCTTAGAAAATAATGAAGAAATCTGGTTCTGCTTAGTACTGGTCTTGCCCATGTAAATGTTTTACTGGTTTACTGCAAAGAAAATCTTAGTGAAATAAAATAACTCAAGATCTTTGCTGAGTCTTCATCTGCAATCTCAGCCTTTTGTGCAATGACAGCTGTTTCCATGATGATAATAAACTGGATCATTGCAAATGGAGGATTTAGTTGGGCCAGCAAAGTCCTGAGACCCAAAACTGCAAAGCGGGTTGGGGACAGCAAGGAACAGGATTAATCTGTTTGTGATTTTCTTTTTACACGGAGAGTGTCGCTAGTATCAGGTTCTCAGAAACTAAGCTTTAGTTCCCAGGAATCACGCAGTGACTTAACATTCATCAGGCATTTTATGAGATGGCACATTCCTTGTATTTGTCTTCTGCTTTTGAAGACTTTCGGGCCGCCATGCTGATGTTTTCCAACTATTTCTGTATAACCAGGAGAGCTGGAAAATGGCTTTTGCTTATTCATTAAGACAGGAGTTGAAATTCTCATATAACCATGACTCAAAGGTCTGGGGCTCTGAGGAAAACGCCTAGTACCATGAGGAAATTGCGAGACTTGGCAACTTTGCTCAGATGAATCATAAATCTTGAGACTCAACAACTTTTGCTCTAAGTAAAATATATGCCACTTCCACTTGGATGTACAGACAGCTGGCAGAAATCTTCATATTATTTATTTAAGGAAAAAGCAGCCAAAGAGCCTGCTTTTGTTCACCTCAAATATGTCTTTACACTGAACCAAAAACCTTCACAATTCCTCATCCTTGCAAACCTGAGAGGCCTAAGGCTGAGAAATAAACTCCCAGACGTAATGTTCTTCTCTGGAAAGCTTCACTTGTCTCTGTCAGGTCATACTTTGTGGACTAGTGAAGCTCAGAGGTGAGTTGTGAAGGTTATTCCAATGATTGCTTACAAACACTACAGACCAATCACCCTGTTTGGTGTGCTGCATATTTCACATATATTTTCTGGGCAAGAGAATGAAATTCCCCAGACTTCCTTTTTTTTTAAAAAAAAAAAAAAATTATGGACATTGAAAGTCTTACAAATTACTAAAAACAGTTAAAATAACTTTCATACCTGCTGGTGATGTTTTCCGGTTTGTTTTTTCGGTGTCTCAGGTGTGTTATTGGTAATGAAGCAAAGTCTGTACGTCCCACTGGGGAGCTGAGATTCTCCCTTTGCCAGTTGTATGCCTGGTCTCCTTTCTCTAGGTCTTTGGTTTATGAGAATCAAACCATTGCAGATTGCAGACTACCAAATTAAGTTCTCAAAACGCTGACAACCTAAATGCTGTCACATGTTAATGTTATTACATCACTGAAAGTCAGAGTTGTCTGTACCCAGAAGACACATTAGGTTGTTGTTTGTGCATTGCTACCCATCTGGCGAGTAGCTAATTATTTGGACCCCTTCCAACAGGGGCCAACAAGCACCTGGCAGCAGATGTGCATCTGTTTCATTTTGTCATTGCAAAGGAGTGTTATGGACCCCTTTTGGTTATCATTGTTTAATTATAAAATTACATCTGAATGTCAAGAGTGAACTTGAGCCAATATCTTGAATGGGACTGTGGAGGATGGGTATCTGTTAAACCTCATCTCCCCAAGCTTCCTGTGTCATCAGCAGAAAAACGCAGGAAAAATCTGTAGTCAGCCCTTCAACAACTTGTGTCCCTGGCCTCAACGTTTGTGGATATCTCCTTCTCTCCCCCTTATCTAATCTATCAGCAGAATTTTCTCAAATGCTAGCTATAAGCATGTAGAAGCATGAATTTCAGGGAGACTTTGGTTGCTGGGTTTCATGTTAAAAGACGACCAGGGTACTTAAATTTTCAAGTCAGTTATGGTAATGCACTTCTACCTTGTTCCAGATTTTGCGCTGGAAGAATAATTTTGCTGTTGTTAATCCCAAAGTATTACTTTGAGGATAAATTACTCAAAATGACAGATATTCCCCCAGCAGCCAAAACCAGCCCATGTGATGATTCGCTGATTTTCTTGAAATATTTTTCTGCTGTGTAGAGATGCAGACATGTGTTGAATGCCTTCTAATACACCCATGCATCTCCATGTGCTTAGGTCCATCGTCTGCAACCAGACTGACATGGAAGAAGTGGATTGTTGGTGGTTGTGTTGGAGGGTCCCATTTGCTTTACAGCTGACTACCCATGGCATGAAAAATTTAGCACCTGGGAACAGAGCATCGAAAAGGTTGAACTATCCTGTCTAAGAGAGGGTGGCTTGAATAATGCATGTGTCAAACACTGCTCATTCAGACTATGAGCAGCTTCTTGATGTAATCTTATTCATTGCATTTCTATTTGTAAAGCAAGAAGGTTTTTGTTCCCACAGTGTTTTGGGATTCGTATGAATACCCATATTTGCATGTGGACAAGGCCTTCTGTCAGCTATGAAATATTTGTGGCCCGTGGTATGCATAAGGTCATGCTAAATAAAGCCCCCCTTCTACCCTGAAAAAAAAAATCTGCAAAATCTGTCCGAAATGCTTGAGAAATCCTGCGAGGCAATGGGAAGAACACCATGTGCCTCGTGCGAGCAGCTACATGCTGTGAATAGCAAGTGCCCAACGAGCAGTTAAATTGAACAGTATGTAAACAACCCGCAAGGTGAAATTCCTCTATGTAAACGGCAAGCAAAATGATTAAAAAATTATTTAGTAAATAGGTTGTTCTACCAGCATCGAATCTAATAAAGGGTGGGTTGGGTTTTTTTGAGAGGTGGCAGCAGAGAGAGTTGTTTTGATTTTATGGCCAGGCATTAAAGCATTTCTGCTGCAATTAATCCAGGAGGTATTCACGGGCTGATGCCCAGCTTGTGTGCATGCGCTGGTGGAGAGATCAGCTGCTGCCACCAGACAAGATGGACAATTTTGGCGCTCTCTATTCTTCCATCGACCAAGGCACTAATAGCATCTGTCCTCTCTCCCCAGCCATTTATCTCACTGGAATCTCAGTGGAATGACAGTGAATACAGTATCTTAGAGAGTGTGGGAAATGTATCATCAGTGAAGAATGGCATACGGCACATCTGTACTGCAGCTGTGCCAGGCTGGCTGGTGACACATCGCAGCTGAAAAACAAATGCATAGCAAATCTCATGTGTGCCTGCCATACACCACTAATATTGCAACAGTTTTTCACATTTGGATTCACCATTTCTGTTTGCATTGTTGCCAGTTGCAAAGTGTACAAGAAGCTCTGGTCTCCCTGGTCTTGGATGGTGCCATTTTGCTGAACCTTCATAACTGAGACCAAAATTATGCCACGTGGCTTCACAAAGCAAATGTGTGGATTGAATGTGCCATATATATATCCATTTTTTCTTAAATTACTGAAAGATTTTCTTGCCTTTCTGACGTAGGCTCTGTGTTGTGTGTATATTTGTGTTGTGTATGCATAGATCAACCAGTACCACTGGTGCACTAAAGTCCTGGTATACTTTACCCAAAACATCTGCTGGCATAGAGTATTTCAGACCTCCAAAGCATGTTTTCATCATGCACTTCTTTGCTATTGCCTCAGTCATACACCTTAGCATAACCTTGGCTCACCAACCTCCTGCTCTATGACCTGTTCTGTCTTCATCCAAAAATCATTTGGTGTCTCTAACTTGTAACCTTGAAGCCAAGTCAGGTCTTGAAATAATTTGGAACCGAAGCTTAAAGAATACTTAATCCTCTTGGGTCAACTCGTTTGTTAGGGGCTGACCTGCTGGAAAGCAGCTCTGCAGAGAGGGACCTGGGAGTCCTGGTGGACAACAGGATGCCCATGAGCCAGCAGTGTGCCCCTGTGGCCAAGAAGGCCAGTGGCATCCTGGGGTGCATCAAGAGGAGTGTGGCCAGCAGTTGGAGGGAGGATGACGTCATCCTCCCCCTCTACTCTGCCCTGGTGAGGCCCCATCTGGAGTCCTGTGTCCAGTTCTGGGCTCCCCAGTTTAAGAAGGACAGGGAACTGCTGGAGAGGGGACAGCAAAGGGCTGCAAAGATGATTAGGGGGCTGGAACATCTTTCTTATGAGGAAAAGCTGAGGGAGTTGGGCCTTTTTAGTCTGGAGAAGAGAAGACTGAGGGGGCATCTCATCAATGTTAACAAATCCTTAAAGGGAGGGTGCCAGGAGGAGGGGGCCAGTCTCTTTTCAGTGGTGCCCAGTGACAGGACAAGAGATAATGGGTACAAACTTGAATATAGAAAGTTCCATGTGAACATGAGGAGGAACTTCTTTCCTTTGAGTGCTCCAGCAGAGCACTGGCAGAGGCTGCCCAGAGAGGTGGTGGAGTCTCCGACTCTGGAGACATTCCAAACCCGCGTGGACACCACCCTGTGCAACCTGCTGTAGTTGGACCTGCTCTGGCAGGGGAGTTGGACCAGACGATCTCCAGAGGTCCCTTCCAACCCCTAACATTCTATGATTCTGTGATTCTATGATTCTATGAATCTATGATTCTATGATTTCTTCCCATCTGCTGCCAAGGTGGGTAGAACGACACTGAGTCATAAAGAAACTCAGGCTGATGGGTGCCAAGGAGCAATTCCTTCAACCATCTCTGTGTCCCCTGACTATTCCTACATGTTCTTCCTCCTTCCCAGGGCAAAGGCAAACAGGCAGTTTACCCTGCTAGTGGAAAATGCTTCATACATTAATGGACAGTCTGAACTCTGAGGCTACCAATGCCCCTACGTGCGATTGTTGCCTGCTCCTCCACTCCATTCCCAAACACACTACAAAGTCGAACAGGTTTGTTTTAACCCGTTATTAATTTTCATTCAGGTTGTCCAGAGATGATGAAGAGAAAAGAAGAAACCACTGGGCCATCAGAATTTTTAAGATAAGATCACAGCTCAATTTAAACATATTCATGACTGTCCTAAGAATGTTGCAATCAATACCTAAACATGGTATCTGTTCAGGTGCTTCTTGGAGAAACGGTGTGAGATCATTTTTTTTCCCTAGGAAAAAAAGTATAAAGCTGGTTATTGTTTCCCTAATCTCCTTTTCTGGGAGATACTCTTTCTCTCCTTTCTTCTCTTATCCTCTTTTTCACCTTCTTTGAGATCAAGAGTGATTGTTCTCAGATATGGTTTAGAACATTATCGAGTCTGGTCTCCCCTTGGCAGCAGCTAAGTACGAAAAGACAGCAGCACTTCAGTCCTCTGAAATGGTATCATTTGGACTGTCAGCAGGAGGAATGATTTCGGATGCACGCACTACCTATTTCACCATGAACCCAATTTCATTCTTTCTCCCACATCTTTCTGTCCCTTTCTGAGGGAGTGCAGCCTGTGTTATCTTTGTACAAAATCATCATTTCTCATTAAGCACACCAGCACACTGTCAGCAACATTGGAAGAAAATGACCATAAAAATAAAATTTTATTTCTAGTTTATATTGCTGGTTTAAGACTGAAAAGTTGTTTACTTACACTACAGTAGCCTACTTCTCAGGAGGAGACAAGCGTTCTGAGATGAACCCACTGCCTTGCATTGCTATACAAGATGTTACGTGTAACAATACTTACAAATTAAAAATAAGTACATAACAAGGCTCCTGGTACTCACAGTATACGTACAGTTTTGTGAACCTCATGCAGCTGCTTATTTTACTATCAGTAAGGCAACATTTTTGAAGTCCAAACCCATCATTATCTATGCAGAAGATTTTTTAAACCAATTCTATGTTAAAAATACGAAAACAGTAAATTAAGCAACATGCCATCAGTTTGATAGCACATCTTTCTAGCTTCTTCTTTCTTGTGCAACTCATTCTTATGTCTAAAACTGGAATATATGGGAAAGTAGAATAGAGTGTGGGGTATATGGTAGAAAATTCCCCCTGTTTGGGTGAATGCAGGAATCTCTGTGGCACTTGGCCAGTGAAGTGCAGACAGGTATAAGCCTGAAGCAATAAATATTTGTCCAAATATAGCTTGTTCCCAGATGATATAGAGCTGGATTTCTCCTGATTGACTTTGGTCACTCAACTGAAGCTGTCAAGTTAAGAGCATAGACCCCTCAGATATTAAAAAGGGAGGGAGGCACAACCTGAGGAATTTCCTCTTTCTTTCCATCAGTTACGAGAACAGCAGAGCAGACTCCTGATTAAGATGCTCCAGTTAGGTGTCTAAAGAAAGGTGAGTTGAGCCCCAGTGCTTATACTAGGAGATTTTACAGTATGGCTTATTTAGGGATAAATCCTCTTTTAACTAGAAGAAGTATTCTGGAAGAACAATTTTCCAACTAGGACATATAAATGGAGTACTTAAAGCTGTAATAATAACTTAGATCCTTATTAAGTGCCTGTTTTGCATGCTTCATGGCTGCTTTGAGCAGCCGCATGGAAAAATTAGATGTTCTACCAGGGAGCATGTTATCTAGACTTTGCCTTGAGACTCCAAATACAATTTATCATGTATGTTTGTGAATAATAAATTATGTGCATAGATAACAATCTTTTAATTTGCATATTAATACAAATGAATTATCTTCAGATTATGTACACTATATGGTGTTAGCTGTGCTCTTTCTTGTTTGGGGTTTATAAAAAATATATGTGAATCTATGTGCGTAGAATGAGCTTCAAGGGCTTCAGAATTACAGCAGTAGCAACCTGCATAGGGCAGAGATCTGTTTTTACGTATTCACCTACTGATTTCTGATTCAATGAAGTTCATTCAAAGCCTGTGTCTTTTTCCCCTCTGCTTGAGTACCTCTTATACCTGGGGGTTCCCAGATGATTTGTGGGGGGGGATAAAGCCTTCCTGTGTGGAGGCTGCTTCACAGGATACATTTCTTATATGTTCCATGGACTTTTTCTTGCTCCATAGCTTCATGTTGGTGAAACTCTTTTCTTCCACCTGGTTATGAGAAGATACTGAGTCAATGGCTTAGCTTTTCATAATTCTTCATAATTCTGCTTTAGGTTCAGTTGGGAGCCTGAGTCTCTCCTGAGCTGAGAGGGCTCTAATGTACACCTGAAATGTATCCATAAAGCCTCACTTCTCCTAGTCAAGGTAACACACTCTTTCCATACGTATTGTTGGCTTTATGTCCTCAAGGCATACACTTAAATCAAAAGTTACTCTAACATACCATATACATTTGTGCATGCCAATCTCCACAGTGTCTTTTTTTCTTTTTTAACATGCCTCTAAACACGATTACAGCTTGACTTTCCGTCCTGTTCACCCGAGAGGCATTTGGCTGTGCTGACTGGGTATTTGTGTTCCGAAGTAGAGCCTTCCAGGGCTAGCAATGTGACATCCTCAGTTAAAAGACCCTGCCAAAAAAGTCCTATTGCGCTGACAAACAGTTTTATTTGGGTACAGCAAAGTGTTAAATGTATTCTATTCATTCAGCCCATGCTTCATTATTATTGAGTTAGGCTATATTTTCGGGGGCTTAGGTAAGTTCTTTCATTAATTCATCAAGTTGGTAAATTGAAAATATTAATAATATTTGCATTGTATGATATTTGTATTTGTACAATATTTGAATTGTAAATATTTGTAATTTTTTTAATGTATTGTAAGAACTCCCAATTCTCTTACCTCCAAAAGACAGTTAGGTCTATTATTTCTTCACCTTGCTAATATACAGGAAATGCCTTTCAGTAGTTTCGTTCCCAAGTAAATCTCCTGAACTTTTTTGTGCAGACTGTATTTTAAAATGAGGAGAAGTTTGGACAAAAACCTTCAGGTCTGTTTTCTCAGAGGCAGGCAAAAGAAGTTTCTAACTACAACAGCACTGCTGAATCTGTGTCTGTGCAAATTTGTGCATACTCTTCTATTACTGATTCCAGAGACCACTAATCAATAGCTGAGAGCTGCTTATTAGATGGCAAGTTTGCTTGGATGGACAGTTGCTGTCAGATAAAATTGACCAACACTGTGTTATCAAAAAGTTAGCATGTGTGGCCATAGAAATCCAGTCTGGGAAACATTACGATCTATTCTACACTTGCCTCTGTGCTGTTGAGATTTGTTCTTGGCCTGCAGCAATCAAAATGTATCACGATGGGTTTCAGTTCAAAATGAATGCCTGGATTCATGTACGGGGTCCACAGGCCTGTGGACAACTAGGAATCTTCATGCATAGTAGGTTTCTAAACTGCTGTTGTTGATGGAGAACTTGTGAGTACTGACACTGCTGTCCGTCTCTGAAGAAAAGACCTCAGGCTTGGTTCAGTTGCACATACATGACTGCTCAGTATAATCTGAGGTGCTCTAGCATGTTTGTGACCTTCATGAAGATGGTAGATCTCTTGTAGGTCTTATGAGGGAACTGTTTAACACCTACAAATCAGCCAGATTACCCTAAATCATCTGAGATGACACTAGACACCTGCTTATGGGGAACAGAGTGAGAACCCCAGTGTATGGTCATTTGAACTGCTCTTTAGTCTGTGACTGACCATGACAGAGTCTTAAACGTTGAACTCACAGCTCTATAGGAAGGCACATCACGATACTGATCCATGGAAAACAGATATTTGTTTAGTCTGGTAGGCTTGTTTTCAGTCAGCTCGATGAATTAAACACCCTCACCCTGGAGGTGCGTGACCACTTTATTCAAAAAGTGGGATCTGGAGAAGTAAGGAGAAGTGTAATTACTTCTTTTCAGTGGCAACTAGTTGTTTGATGAAATTAAGCATAATACGGAATTAAGCATAATACACCTTCTACAGTTTGACAAAACTGAACTCTGTAGCCCTAAGGATGGAAGGTGAAGCTTGACTTGACTAGATTTGAGGTGCTGCTGTCATGGTGGGGAAGAGGAAGAACTAAGATGGAAAACCAGAAGCCTGATTTCCTGTTTCTGCCACTGCCAGTGAAGACAGCTGGGGCTGGAGAGAAACAGATTGAAAGAACAGCCTTATGAAAGAGGTTGAGGCTTTGAAGCTAACTGTTGATACATTTCTACCCTCTATTTCTTCTCCTACTTCTCTCTCTCTGATTGTTTGCAGTTCTTCTGTTCATTATCCAGATACCTGGTAAACCACAGTGCACATGGCTCAGGACTTTCATTTACCTGGCTGCAGTCCCAGGAGTCATCTTCTTTTTTCTTAAAGAAGGCAATTTTCCTCCATCTCTGCTAGTTCAATTGCCCACTGCATCTCTCTTCCCATTTATTATCAACCAGGGAAACATTTGGGGGATTTTCCTTGTTAAGAGGGATCTCCAGGGGGGCAGGAAAAGAACCCAAGTCTGGTCAGGCTAGCAAAAGAAGATGGGTTCCCAGATGCTCTGAAAGATAAAAATAGACATTTTTCAATACACATCTTGCTTCAGGCGTTACAATTACAGAGAAACGGCAAGACCACGTCAAACTAGGCTTTCAGTACAGCCAGTGGTTTCGGGAAGAAAAGACCATGTCTCACTGTCATTCAAATGGAGACATTTTTTTCCCTCACTGGTTACTTATCTCATTCACTCTGTCACCAGATTGCAGGGAAGGAATGTTAATATGGGTGTTAGGGCATGTCTGTATGCTTATGTATATGCTGCTGTACACTCGTTTAAGCTGCTCGTGAGTGAATCAGTGTTTGGCTGTATTAGGACAGCATCATGCCCAGAAGCTTTATATGTGGTCTCTGAAAAAGATTTGAGATGCTATTTAGCCCTCAGCCAGGAGTAAATTCCATATCATTTATCTGATACTACAGTGTGGGCTCCCTGTACCAGGAACTACTTCTCTACTGTCTTCCTTTCTTTCTGGTGGGCCCCAGGTGCCACCACAGTAGGAATATTACCCAGTAGGCAGCACATTATGAGTTTCACAGGGCAAATGTATCCCACTTATCACCTAATTTAAGATTAATGGAAGAAAGTAGTACCTCCTGCCCAGCTGGGAGGACAGAATCACCTGAAAGAAAGCAAAATCATAGCTCATGCAAAACATTGACAAAATAGGCTATCAGAACCAGCCAGGAGGAGGTAATGGAGAAAGGAAAGGTCTGTGACCTTGCTGACTGTTGGGCACAGAGAGCTCTGAGCTAGCACTGACCTGAGCAGGCAGTCCAGATGGTGCGAAGGTGCAGGTCAGTGCTGCATAGATATAACCAGGTTGGCTCTGGAAGCTATTTTGCTTTTTTCATGTGGCACCATACCTGAGCCACCTGTGTATGTCCAGGACTGAGCTACCTTCCTTGGAAACAGCTTAGGTATTTTCATATTGCACTTCATAGGTCATAAAGGCAGAAGATTGAAACTGCACTGGGTGGATCTCCACTCCTAGTACAGATAATATACCTAGGTGTAATCAAGTGTTGATTGCATTAAGTATTTCAAAGAGGACAAACAATATTGCTGGGTTGTTGGTTTTTGGGTTTGGGTTTTTTTTTTTCCCCAAAGTTTAAAAATAGTTCAAAATTTGGGATTTCACTGTAATGCTGACTTTCATTTCATGTAGATTTTGCTGAGTCTTGAGTATCACTCTAATGTTAAAGAAAATCGTTGGAAATTGCCCATTCTTCCTTAAGGGCCATATGGAAGTCTATAGGCAAGGGGAAATAAACGTTAGTTAACTGCATAGTGAAGTTGTAATCACAGAAATCCTGTCACCTCCAGTGTTATGACCCTTGATTAATCTTTATAAAAGAAAGAAAATAAGTACTAATGAGTTTGTTTATTAGAATCTATATATTTTTTTATAGTTGCATTTAATTCTTAGAATGTTAATTACTATCTGTGATTAATCCCTCTCATGCTGAAAAATTTTCACTGGCGGCTATGTCTTTAGGACTTTGTGTTGATTCACATGTAATTTAGGTTGACAAGGACTCCAGCAGTATAAAAGGGAACAAAGAGCCTGGTTTCAAGGTCTAATTTAGTTGTGGCTTCTGTATGGCTGATGTAGGACTGACTGGATATACTTTGATGGTAATATTAAGTCTCACCACTCCCTGAATGAGGATTGAAATAATTAGCAGGGCTTAGTGCCAGAAGGCAGTGCAATTCACCGTGGTTGAGCCTAATTCAAGATTTATGGAGTGAGAATTTCAGTTATTTGTGGGTTTTTAGACTACTGATTTTCCTGCTTTGAAGGCACTCTGACAACCTGTTTATTTTCTTATATATGTCTGTTTAACATATACAGTCCCAACCTGGGTTCTTAACTGAGACCTCTGCAGGCTTTTGTATTGCAATGTGGGGAGAAACTCAGAAGTCCCAGTTATCTGTGCTTTGAAATGGACGTTGTGTGTGATTTTTAGTTCTCTTTTGTGATGGCAAGGGAAAACAGAGGCAGCAACATCACTTCATAGAAAGCCTTAATTTTTTCCTCATTATTCCATAGAATAGTGTATGTTGTGTAATTGTTAACAACAATTGAAAAGTACTTCCAATAGTTCCCAGAGTTAAATCTGGAGTTGGCAGGGCCCCTGGGCTAGACTGAGGGTCAAAATGGTTTAGTGAATATGTACTCTATGTATTGAGTATATGCACACTATGTATAGAGTATATATACACTAAAGTCTGTACTAGAGTCTATAGAGTGCTGAATCTTTGCCCCAGTGGAGGGGTAGCACTGTTCAGTTTAGTTTAGTGGCATCCAGAATTCTTGCTCCTGGGCAGCTGTGACACTTGTATGTCAACTGAATGAAGACGCGAAATTTTGCAGTTTCCCATTAAAATATTTTTGCAAAGTGTACAATTCTAGAAATAACAAGAAAACTTCATCCAGGCACCTTGTTTTGTCACTTGCAATGTAATTATCTAGATTAATATAATAAGGAAGGCTTTGATATTTCTCCAAAGATCAAAAGAATTTGAAATTATGCCTTTACCCTTTTTAAAAACATAGTGTTTGTTCATTTATAATTGAAAGCACGGAAGAAGTCAAGACATTTGCATAAACCATTTTTATTTTGTTGAATCACCTAAAGCTTAAGCGCTACATCCTGAAAAGTATGAAGCTGAAAAGCTTTGCTTAAATGGCTCTGTGGTGTAGATACTGGTTAACAGGAGAAAAATAAAGGCAGCATTTTCCTTTTACTTGTTTATTTGTGAGGTTACTTTCCTAGCAGCTACTAATGTTTTTTCCTCCCACATACTTACATAGGTAACTCCTCAAACACACCAACTGAAAGTGACTGCATGAAAATAAACGTGTGTATCTTTCAGGAATATTAAAAGCATTTCCATCATCCACGGACTTGGGATTGTTTGTGTGATAATCTTCCCACCAGTCAGATGTGCACGTGCATTGCTGGGCAATTTTCAGATGTGAGACAGCAGCAGATTTAGGCCTTGCACTAGTCCATGTGAAATATTCCTTTGGCTCATCTTTGAGAACGTGCCTTCGTGTACGGTTATTTGCTTAGAGTCTAATACCAAAATTGTGAAAGATGCTTCAGGCCAGGACATCCTTATATGTAAAATCCCAAAGCTTTTATTTATTTAGCATGAGATAGTGTTAAGAGCATTTAGCTCAGAACAAGCAGAGAGCGGGAAAGCCTGTAGGGAATCTATAGTTATGTGTTGCTCTGCTGAGGAACTTCCCTGTCTTCCCATTTTAAAGAGGTGAAGGGCACATCCCACTATTTGGTAGACCAGCTAAGATTTTCAGGATGCAACAGCTCAGCAGGAGCTCAGCATGACACTGTGGTTTGGATTAATTCACATATGGAGGAGATCATAGAATCATGGAACGGTTAGAGTTGGAAGGGACCTTAAAGATCATCAAGTTCCAACCCCCCTGCCATGGGCAGGGACACCTCTCACTACAGCAGGTTGCTCAAAGCCCCATCCAGCCTGGCCTTAAACACTTCCAGGGATGGGGCCTCCACAACTTCCCTGGGTAACCTGTTCCAGTGCCTCACCACCCTCACAGTAAAGAACTTCTTCCTAATATCTAATCTAAATCTCCCCTCTTCCAATTTAAAACCATTACCCCTTGTCCTATCACTAGACTTCCTGACAAAGAGTCCCTCTCCAGCTCTCCTGTAGGCTCCCTTCAG